>APFE030408676.1:0-19778 GCA_000404065.3 Pinus taeda
TGGCTAAGGCGAGCCTTACAATGAAATTTGTGAATAGTTGCCTCAACATAAGACCTGTTAGCTTTTATGTTGTAGCTTATGTATCATAACATTGATGAGAAATATATGGCAACTGCTTGTTGGTTTTCTTTTGGTAAGGAAATTTGCTTGGGGGTGCCTCTGCATCGCAACTTTATGTCCAATGACACTGCTAAATGGCTTAGTATAAAGGTTTTCAAATATCAGACTTTGGTTTCCCGTGAACACAAAATTATCTACTTGTACCACTTATCTACTACATTACGACACTCTCCTGTATGTCTAAGATCATGAGAATTTATTGGGATTGACATATCAATCTTTTGTTCTAGAAGTTCCAAGGCCCATTTGTTAGCTAGGGCTTTCATTTGCATTGTGTCTTTGTCCAGTCACTCTGCCTTCACAAGGGGTGGACTTGAATGACCTGTGTCGTCTAGGCTTCAAATTTGTCCCAAATTCTAATGTCTATTTGGGATACCATAATGGTCACAGGAGGATGACAATTTTGCAATGGAGTGGTGGAAAATGCTGTGATCAGTATCTAGGTTTCTTAAGGTTGAATGCAAGTTATTTTTTGGTTGCTTATTAAAATAATAAAAACAAAGTTTCCTTGCTCTGAACCATGCCATTGGTGTATTTCTGTCCTTTTTTACACTGAAATTTGTGAATAGTTTCCTCAACAAGTTCACCATATAGAGTAAGTAATTGGCTTCATCTATTTTAATTGTTAATGATGCAAATTTGTTTTCTTGCTCTACATTTAGCAAATGTACACAAACATTATTTACATGTATGCTGATAATCCAAATTGTGTATAGGCAGAAGTTACACAAAGGTTGACTAGTACGAAGGAGACAAGCAGCAAAGCCACAGCACAATGGAGACATGATGATACACCCGTTTCAGTTCGAACATATAACTGTAATTGTTTATTAAAGAGTCCACAATAATAGAAATTTGTATGATAGGATTGAGGGATTTGTATTAAAGTGAAATAGCTTTGACATTGTAAACATAATACTTAAGTTGATTTGCTTTTTGTGTTGCATTTTCCATGTGTAGTCCACCTTCTACATTCACATGCTTTAACTTTTTGTTAGTCTCTTCTAGACTGAGTAAGATAACTTGAAACAAGAATGGCTGCTTATTTGTGAAGCTTCTTTTTAATTGAGCTAATTTTTAACCCTTTCCAGTTCCTACCATCTTCTTTTCCCGAGTTTACTAATTTTTTGTAATCATATTAGTCAATGTGCTCTATGTCTTGGAGTCAAAGTGTTGTTTTTCATACTATGTGGTTGCCCAAGACAGCACAACGGAGTCATGATGATCTTGCGAGCTTCATCCAATGACCCACTGCAGGATTGAAGCTTTCAGCGAATGACCCAGTGTAATATAATCTATTGCTTATATGCTTCCCCCAATTATTCCTATGTTCTATCCAGATCAATATTGCGAGGAATGAAATGAGCAAAGGCTGTAAATTTCCCCATAAGGCATGATAACCTTACAAATGTCATCTTTTCTTGCACTTAGAACTGGGCTACCATATTTTTTCTAGAATCTAAACATGTCTTTCATAGACTAATTACTTGTCCTGTCTAGCCAATTGTTTGTGGTTGATAACTACTGAAATTCAGATAGTGCCCAACCAAGTTTGCCCTTTAAACTTTAATTTCCTATTAGTTACTGCCATACTTATTAGAATGGCTTGGACCCACCAGAAAGTGAGTGTAATATATTATATTTCCCACAGTCCTTTTATAAAATGCGACATCATTTTGATTCGGAGTCATGATGATCTTGCGAGCTTCGGCCAATGACCCACTGCAGGATTGAAGCTTCAGCCAATGAGCCACTGCAGGATTGAAGCTTTCAGCCACTGACCGAGTGTAATATAATCTAGTGCTTGTATGCTTCCCCGAATTATTCCTATGTTCTATCCAGATCAATATTGAGAGGAATGAAATGAACAAAGGCTGTAAATTGCCCCATAAGGCATGGTAACCTTAAAAAAGTCATCTTTTCTTGCACTTAGAACTGGGCTACCATATTTTTTCTAGAATATAAACATGTCTTTCATAGACTGATTACTTGTTCTATCTAGCCAATTATTTGTGGTTGACAACTACTAAAATTCAGATAGTGCCCAACCAAGTTTTCCCTTTAAACTTTAATTTCCTAGTAGTTACTACCATACTTATTAGAATGGCTTGGACCCTCCAGAAAGTGAGTGTAATGTAATCTATTGCCCATAGTACTTTTCTAAAATGTGACATCATTTTGATTAGGTTCACGCTCCCACGTCTGCATAATTTCCAAACACAACATCTATACCATACGTGGTTATCTAGTATATGTTTAGGTAAGCTTGGGCATTTCCCAGAGAGTTCACAAAGATTTGTACAAACACTATAAAATAAATCAAAGGATATGGCGTAATCCTTGTAGTATATTAAACACATATAACCATAGCTTAGCCATTTTATGTAAATTCTTCTTTCCATCTATAGAACCCTATGCTTATGCACAGTGGAGTGATGGGTATGTATTTTCTCCTCACTACTTCCACTCTTTGCCTTTATAGATTTCCATATCGCTGACTGGCATATCCTTTCTTCTGCGCAATGAGAAGTTCGAGCTTGTCACACTCAACTGCCAAAACCTCACTTGCAATCTAACACCAAGATTTTATTTGAGATTTGCCACTGATGTCAGATACATCACTTAATTTCCAATTTACTTTTCCCATCACATACATCATTTCATATCCCATCTGCCTCCGATGTCAGATAGATCACTTAATTGCACTGATTGCTCACTTAAATGCACCGATTGCATATCAAATTCCACACCTTCCATCTTGTAACATTGAAACGGTAAGTTTTTTGTTTTATGGCGATCATTTAACACTAGTTTGCTCCAATAAATGCTCTTCATATTGGATTATATCCTCTCCAATTTGATCTTGAAGTATTTCAACTCCATTTCAAATCAGTGCGTATATGTATTTATTTATGCACCTGTCATAAATTTATCCTGCACTCAAGTGTTGCGATCTTGCACGGCTTTCCCTATTTGGTTGTACAACACTTTTCTGCTGCATCTCTTTTAGCACATAGGTTCCAAAAAAGCTCGTTCCACGAGGTTGAACAAGCCTATACAAACATCCATTACCCACTGTCTTTCAATCTTTTCAAATGATTGCCTCTTGCTTCCAATAAAATATTCTCAAAAACTTAGTGCCATTCACACTTAAAACCAGCTTGCAAACATGTTGAACTCTTTTATAAATTGGCAAAAGAAATGCCTGATTTCTCGCCTACAAAACAAAAGTACCTTCTGCACCTACATATTGACATACATCTCTTTGCTTCACATAACACGGAATCCATTAGCATAAGCCAACTTACTCAACTGGCAACATTGTTTCTCTTAGCCCTTGTTCTCATGACTCTTCTAATTATGGACATCGTAAAAGTAGAAGCACAAAGAAAAAAGAAACCAAGAAACAACCACTAACAATAACATCTTGAACGAGGAGCATAGGAATCTACGACAAGTACTCAACTATTAGACTATCTAGAGGAGCATACGAATCTACAACAAGTACTTGACTATTAGACTGTCCATCTACTCCTTCTACCTCTAAAACATCCTTGCCAAGGAATAGAAATAAGTGGCTTTTGGGTTCAATTCGTTTCCTTCTTCTGGGTATGATTTTGCACAATGATTATCGAGTATATTTGAGTTACAACTCACATTTTCGAGGAGAGATTGTCAAAATTCTGAATCTCAGGCCTATTTTTGCATTATTTTACGCGTTGTCTCTGTTTCAGTCACTACTCAATAACCAGGCGGGCACCGACCTTTCCACCCATTGATTAGGTGGGCTTTGTTCACTGGAGGCGAGAGAAGCAGTGGCAGGTCCAAAGCCAGCAGTTTACCTCACAATTGAACATACAAATCCAGAGACTATTGAAGCACTCACCGATTATCCAATGGAAAAGTCAGGACTAGAACCTGTTGTTTACCCATCAGCAGGGGCAAGAACAACAGAAGAAAGGGTCAAGGTAGAAGTTGAAGGGCCACTACCCCGTATAGCGAGTACTGATGCTGCGGGTTTAGGAACCCAATCCTACAGGGGATGTAACTTAGCGGGCTGATAGTCAGGGGGGTTAGACTATTAAACAACCAACAGGGGATGTATCTTTGCCGGTTAAACAGCAGGGCATGGAGCTTATATGGTCAAACAACTTAGAGGGTTAAACAACCAAGAGTTTGAACATTTAAGCCAGCAGCTAAGGTAGAAAAAGTAGCAATGGCCTTACTTTTGTTTACTTTTGTAGCTATATAATAAAGTTAGAAATGGTTTCATGGTTACCTCGCATCGACTTCAACTGTCCTTGAAACTTTACATCACATCGTTGTTGCAAATTCTCGGTAAGATGCCTGCATCTTCGATGTCATATATTTTCTCTTTTCTGGCTGGAAAATGTAAGTGGTGGCAAATGGTGTGATCATTATCTAGGTTTCTTAAGGTTGAATGCAAGTCATTTTTTGGTTGCTTAATTTCAAGAACTTAGTATGTCATATTCAGCTCCTGATTATTATTACAGAGGTCCTTATATGACATTTATATCCTTGCAGGAATGAGTGCCCGTTTTTCCACTGTGTGCAGGATGGTAGCAATGACTTGATTGCTGCATTGTTCAGATAGATATCATGGTGTGAGGATTCCAGGTGTTTAGGTTTGTTCTCGAGGGAGGTATTAGATCCTAGGCACAATAGATGGCAAACTCCTAAAATAATAAAAACAGGGTTTCCTTGCTCTACATCATACCATTGGTGTATTTCTATCCTTTTTTACACTTAAATTTGTGAATAGTTTCCTCAACATAAGATCTGTTAGCTTTTATGCTCTAGCTTCTATATCATAACAATGGTGAGAAATATAGATCAATATCTAGGTTTCTTACGGTTGGATGCAAGTCATTTTTTGGTTGCTTAAATTCGTTAAGTCTCTAGGTGGGTAGTAGTGGTATAGCTTGTTATAGAAGTGTGGGTAATAGAATCGTGTGCCTTGTCTGGTCTATTCGGTCTAGAAAGATTGATTAGGTTCGATTGGTGGGTCTAGTCTGTGTAAGGTAACCCTGATCCGAAGGCAAATGATCCAGGTGTCCCGCTCTAAGGTACGTATCAGGTGGAAGTTGTAGCAGGATGGCTTTCAAGGTCAAATGCTAAGGGAGGCTAAGGCGAGCCTTACAATGAAATTTGTGAATAGTTGCCTCAACATAAGACCTGTTAGCTTTTATGTTGTAGCTTATGTATCATAACATTGATGAGAAATATATGGCAACTGCTTGTTGGTTTTCTTTTGGTAAGGAAATTTGCTTGGGGGTGCCTCTGCATCGCAACTTTATGTCCAATGACACTGCTAAATGGCTTAGTATAAAGGTTTTCAAATATCAGACTTTGGTTTCCCGTGAACACAAAATTATCTACTTGTACCACTTATCTACTACATTACGACACTCTCCTGTATGTCTAAGATCATGAGAATTTATTGGGATTGACATATCAATCTTTTGTTCTAGAAGTTCCAAGGCCCATTTGTTAGCTAGGGCTTTCATTTGCATTGTGTCTTTGTCCAGTCACTCTGCCTTCACAAGGGGTGGACTTGAATGACCTGTGTCGTCTAGGCTTCAAATTTGTCCCAAATTCTAATGTCTATTTGGGATACCATAATGGTCACAGGAGGATGACAATTTTGCAATGGAGTGGTGGAAAATGCTGTGATCAGTATCTAGGTTTCTTAAGGTTGAATGCAAGTTATTTTTTGGTTGCTTATTAAAATAATAAAAACAAAGTTTCCTTGCTCTGAACCATGCCATTGGTGTATTTCTGTCCTTTTTTACACTGAAATTTGTGAATAGTTTCCTCAACAAGTTCACCATATAGAGTAAGTAATTGGCTTCATCTATTTTAATTGTTAATGATGCAAATTTGTTTTCTTGCTCTACATTTAGCAAATGTACACAAACATTATTTACATGTATGTTGATAATCCAAATTGTGTATAGGCAGAAGTTACACAAAGGTTGACTAGTACGAAGGAGACAAGCAGCAAAGCCACAGCACAACAGAGACATGATGATACACTCCTGCAAGTAGCTCAGTTAAGATGTCAATGACTTGCCGCTCTGTTGGACATATTGCAAAACCATGGCTCGCTTCTAAACCGTATCCTTGATCTCAGTGTGTTTGGATTGATTGTGAAATACTAGATCTTTAGAGAGTTTGATCCGACTATGATTACCACATTAAATCATAGTTGTGTCCAAAGTCTGAGTTGTCAATTGTGCTTTTTTTGTTGGCCTTGTGTGTTAGTAACTATAAGGGACCTAACAGCCACCGCCCGATTCGACATACCAATAGTCATAGGATTCGTATGGACTACTGTGGGAGTGGGCAATAATCTTCTTAGGATCGATTGTTCTCAGAGTGGTCGGGGAAGTATATATAATATCAATCGCACTTAGAGTATATATGAAGGGAGTGGAACAAAGTGTCGCTTTGGGAAACATGGGTATGGGAAATTACATTGTAGTATGGTAGCTTGTAATTGAAAGACATTACATAGATACCACCACAAGCTAAGAGGACTCACAAAGCATGACATCAAAGCCTCCAAATATGTTTGTATTGGGGTAAGGGAGGATGTTTGTAGAAATTTTCCAACTCGAGGTAAATAGATTTCAGTAAAGGACTATCAAAACCTGTCACTACCTTTATTAATTATGAACATGAAAAGAATGTGATACATGAAAATGCCCCTAAACTGCTAGCTGTTGATTCAAGACTCATTGAATGAATCCATACCTCTGTGCTCTCTCTTATAGATCCAATAAGGTGTACTAGGGTTTATTAAAAGGGTTTGCAAGTGACTCAAACTTAGGAATACAATTTCCTTTATCCTAAGTCAAACTCAGAAATAGAATTTATAATGGTCTCTCTTTGTCTGGCCACACATGCCTCTCAGATTAGCTGGTGGTGGTGGATGCCTTATCTAAAGTTGACGGGCCTGTATGAGCCCTCTCTTCTATAACTAAAGAGTGATATGCCTCCTTGAGAACTATGATGTGCCTTCACTTGCTTCTATATGGCACAATACACTGTTGTTGAACAGCTGGGTGGATCTACTTGTGTAGAAGATTATTGGAGATACTTTCACTAACAATCCTCTTATTGATAATGGTGTTATCCAACACACCAAGTTGCTATTTGAACATCTTGAATTTCCATTTTGCAAGTGGCTTAGTTAAGATGTCAATGACTTGCCGCTCTGTTGGACATATTGCAGAACCATGGCTCCCTTCTAAACCGTATCCTTGATCTCAGTGTGTTTGGATTGATTGTGAAATACTAGATCTTTAGAGAGTTTGATCCGACTTTGATTATCACATTAAATCATAGTTGTGTCCAAAGTCTGAGTTGTCAATTGCGCTAGTCACTTGCAAAGTCAAATGGCTTCACAACTACCAAAACTGGTTTCCATATAATCCAACTTTGTTGAATTGAGTGCTATAGAATTTTGTTTTTTGTTAAATCAGGAAACCATGCATGAACCTAACGCAAATCAACACCTTAAAGTGCTCTTTTTCTTACAAGCACTACTTGCCCAATCAAAATATGAAAAACCTTGCAACAACACCTCCATGTCACTGTTAATTGAACTTAGAGAAGGGTGGGTTTTGCTAAATTTTAAGTGCACTAAATTTGGAAGAAGAAGCCGCATCTGAAGCTAAGGCACAGTCTTACTTGATCTTAGTGTTGACTTAGGGAAATTCTTTAATTTTCCTTAGCTAAAAATAGTAAATCGAACCAGCATGCATAGAGATTTTATCTCAGTTCAACTTCAATTTAGTGAGGCGGTTTGACTCGAGTTCAAGGGGCTAGTTTGCTTGAGTTCTAGATGTCAATTAGACTTGAGTTTAGTGAGCCAGTTCGACTTGGGTTTAAGGAGATAATTCACTTGAGTTGAAGAGCAGTTCAGTTCTATATAGAGAAGGGCACAAATTTGGTGAGACATATGATTATGTTCTAGCGAGAATTTGTGTTTTGTGCTCAGGAAAATAGTTCTAGACTAGTGTGTGAGGTTAGGTAGAGTCAAAGTGCATCACTTGAGGAGGCTGAGATAGCTTGTGCAAGGAGGCAATTCAGGCTGCACAATTGGCACAACCTGTTCAAGAGAGAAGCCAGATTGGTCTAGGGTGTGTAGGATATCGTATTGAGGAATAAAGAGTTGAAAGAGAAATTTTCCAATACTTTGTAATTAATTACTGAGAATTTTCTAAGGAAATCAATAAAAGCACACGAATTAGCAGGTTTTCTCCAGTTGAGGTTTCTAGGGTATATCTGTTGTTTTGTTAATTGTTTACCTGTGTCTTTGTAAATTTATTTTCCACTTCAATTTTGTTAGCATACTGAGTATATTTGATCAGTGAATTTCACGGTTCAGTTTCTAGTTTTTGTATCTCATAATTCTGTTCAAATTAGTTGTTGGGTATTAGAAAAATATCAATCATCAACATATCTCAGTCCAAAATACACTGTGCTATTCAAGTACCTGAGCACATGTTTTGTGGGAACTCAATGAACCTGCCTAGCTTGCACTATGTATTGACTTCATTGTTGGTTGCAAACAAATGTTAGGCCTCGTGTTTACTAGATACGCGAGGACAACTGTAAAAACTCGTTTCCATATATTCTGCCTTTGTTGAATTGAGAGCTATGACAACACACAAAATTGTATGGCTGAGCAACTGTGTATTTGTTGCCAATTGCCCGATCTTCAAAGTGAACATCTTTGCGATTAATCTTGTATTGGTTAGCTATAGTGGATTCTATCCCCCCCCTTGGCAAGGTCTCTGGTTCCTACGACTGTCCAACATTGTTTCTCCTACCCATGTCCAAATATTCACTTAAAGTGAGGTTCTTCCTGGGTATTAACTAAGAATTGTAGCTTATTAGGAATACCTATTCTGACTAATGTTAGGAATGTCTTCAAAAGAGGGAAACTCATGGTATGAACAACACATATGAGGTCCGAGGAGGAAAATTGACTAGAGAAAGAATCAAACTAAAGAACTTTGGAAATATCATGAGGGAGATAAATTTAGATATAGTGGGAGAGAATATTAATGCAAATGTATACATATGTTAATGTCATACTGCAATTTTTAGGAAGGATCCCAATCTTTACAGGGTTGATCTTGTTTTGTAGATTTATAGTGGCTTGCCCCATATTTCACCAATAGTATACTTAGCAGTAAATAATTGCATCTTTTGACTTAGGATATCTCTATATGCAGAGATCTATTTCTACCCATAATTCCAGTAGTTGGTGGCTTACATCCCTCAACTTTACTCTACCATCAATACAGATTCCCAAGCAAAGAATTAACATAACTAGAGATCTCTGAATATAAAATTTTATTAATTTATGTTAAAAAAATAGGACTTCACAGCAGGACAAAGGTTGGCTGTACTTGTTTTCTAGATTTATAATGGGTTCTCCCATAATTCACCAATACAATATTTAGCAGCAAATAGTCTCATCTTGTGACTTAGGATATCCTTATATGCAGAGGTCTATTTCTACCCATAATTCCAGTAGTTAGTGGCTTACATCCCTCGATTTTACTCAACCATCAATACAGATTCCCAAGTAAAGAATTAACTTTAGTAGAGATCTCTGAATATAACTTTTTATTAATTTAATTTAAAAAAAGAGACTTTACAACAGGACAAAGGTTTTGCTTCCCACCTTTTCCCTTGTGTTCACAAAGATTACAATATTTAGGATTTGCTCCATCTTTCTTTTAAATCGCCTTGTGTTCACAAAGATTACAATATTTAGGCTTTGCTCCATTTTTCTTTTAAATCAGATGTGTTGTTTTTCTTCATTTGAGCACAGTTTTTTACCCCAAACAAAATTACTTTGGCTTTCAAGTCTATGAACAAGCAAATATTCTAATCTTATGCTCTGAGGTATGGATTTAGAAGCTACAGTTGTCAAAGATTTTTGGCCACCTTTTTGTGAATCTCTGTTTCCCTTGTAAATATGTAGAGATCTATTTCTTCAATTTGACATGAGTGTACATGTGATGTGACAACACATAAAATTGTATGGCTGAGCAACTGTGTATTTGTTGCCAATTTCCCGATCTTCAAAGTGAACATCTTTTTGATTAATCTTGCATTGGTTCCATATAGTGGATTGTATGCCCCCCCTTGGCAAGGTTTCTGGTTCCTACAACTGTCCAACATTGTTTCTCCTACCCATGTTCAAATATTCACTTAAAGTGAGATTCTTCTTGGGTATTAACTAAGAAATGTAGCTTATTAGGAATACCTATTCTGACTAATGTTAGGAATGTCTTCAAAAGAAGGAAACTCATGGTCGAAATAACACATATGAGGTTAGAGAAGGAAAATTGACTGGAGAAAGAATCAAAATAAATAAATTTGGAAATCTCATGAGGGAGATAAATTAGATATAGTGGGAGAGAATATTAATGCAAATTTATACATATGTTAATGTCATACTGCAATTTTTAGAAAGGATCCCAATCTTTACAAGGCTGATCTTGTTTTGTAGATTTATAGTGGGTTGCGCCATATTTCACCAATAGTATACTTAGTAGTAAATAATTTTATCTTTTGACTTAGGATATCTCTATATGCAGAGATCTATTTCTACCCATAATTCTAGAAGTTGCTGGCCTAGATCCCTCGACTTTACTCAACCATCGATACAAATTCCCAAGCAAAGAATTAACTTAACTAGAGATCTCTGAATATAAAATTTTATTAATTTAAGCTAAAAAAATAGGACTTCACAGCAGGACAACGGTTGGCTGTACTTGTTTTCTAGATTTACAGTGGGTTCCCCTATAATTCACCAATACAATATTTAGCAGCAAATAGTCTCATCTTGTGACTTAGGATATCCTTATATGTAGAGGTCTATTTCTACCCATAATTCCAATAGTTAGTGGCTTACATCCCTCGATTTTACTCAACCATCAATACAGATTGCCAAGCAAATAATTAACTTTACTAGAGATCTCTGAATATAACGTTTTCTTAATTTAAGTTAGAAAAAGAGACTTTACAGCAGGACAAAGGTTCTGCTTCCCACCACTTCCCTTGTGTTCACAAAGATTACAATATTTAAGCATTGCTCCATCTTTCTTTTAAATCACCTTGTGTTCACAAAGATTACAATATTTAGGCTTTGCTCCATCCTTCTTTTAAATCAGATGTGTAGTTTTTCTTCATTTGAGCACAGTTTTTTACCCCAAACAAAATTACTTTGGCTTTCAAGTCTATAAACAAGAAAATATTCTAATTTTATGCTCTGAGGTATGGCTTTAGAAGCTACAGTTGTCAAAGATTTTTGGCCACATTTTTGTGAATCTTTGTTTCCCCTGTGAATATGCTTATTGATAGGTTGGGCAGGGGTTAAACATCCTCGTGGTTTAATGAAAAATTATGTTCCCTATTGTGAGCACCAATTGATGCAAAGAATTGATAAAGTAGCAAGGGGACTCTAGGCAATTGAACCCACTCAGGTTTGTAAATATTGGCTAATTTCCTGGCCAATAAGTTTTAGTCAATTTCTTCAATTTGACATGAGTGTACATGTGATGTGACAACACACAAAATTGTATGGCTGAGAAACTGTGTATTTGTTGCCAATTTCCCGATCTTCAAAGTGAACATCTTTGTGATTAATCTTGTATTGGTTAGCTACAGTGGATTGATTTTCTTGACAGTGGTATTTCTTGATTTCACTTATTAATTTTAAGTTGTATTTGACTGGTCAGTGGATTGATATACATTTACAATGACTGATCCTAATGTACATCAGGCTCTTTTTTGTCTTTGGCTGTGGTATTTTGAACTCTGGTATCAAAACTGTGCATTGGATCTTAATTGACATAAGCAGCCTGAGCAACTCAATAAACATTTATAGTCCCAAAGTTACACACAATCACTCCCTGTTCTATATGCATTTACATTGTTCAACTTGCTATTATGATTCTGTGACATGTAATTGCATTGCATGACTAAACATAATATTGCATCGAACACTTAGTCGTCATCATGTCTCCTATGTCTGAGAAACAAAATTTGCAATTAGTCTTGCAAAAGCATCACTTATGTCATGTGGAAAATTTCTCATATTTAATTGGAGACTGTTTATTTGATAGTTTAGAACTTTTGCTAGATTTCTGATACACATCAGTAGAGCTAAGGAAAGGAACAATAGAGTATTTTAGAGACTGTCTCGAAAAAAAAGATAGAGAGGAAATTTTGTCTTATGAACATGAACTGCATGAAGTGTCACTTCAAGAAATGCATAACATTATCAACCGTGAAATCTATTAAGACAAAATGGCTAGATCTGCCTCAAACAATATACCCCTAGGATCTAGAGGTCTATGGGGAGACACTTTCTGTATCCATTGGCTCTCAAACTAGCTGAAAATTCCAATTAGGGTTTGGTCCAAAACAAAGATGAGAATTTATTTGCACTTTAATTCAAGTCTTACAGCAAATACTCGTGACATATTATTCCATGACGAGGATCCTTTGAATGGGCACTTCGAAGATTTGGTTCATAGGCAGTCTGCAATTGATTGTACCTTCCAACAACAAACCAATGCCTCATATGAACAAATGAAATTATGCAGTAAACAAGATAACATAGAAACCTGTCTTCTTCCAAGTAAAGAAGATACAGGAAAAATAACGATGTCTCATAACATAGACACATGTCTTCTTGAAGCTAAAGAAGATACAAGTGATATAGAGATATCTCCTCCTAACGTTAGGACATCCAATGTAGCAACTGCGACGAATACTAAGGATGTTGTAATGTTTCATTCAGTGCATTCCTCAAAGAACAATATTAAAGCACAACCTGAAACAAAATGTCAATGTATTGAGGTTAAAGTAAAACCATCTTGTCACTTAAACAAGCACAAGAGAGGTGTATCTTTGCATGTGCTTAAGGACATTGCTCAGAAGGACTTGAATAGACAAAAGATAGGCACTGAGTATAACAAAATTACAATGAAACAACAAGAAGATGTTAGTGGGACACTGAGATTTCGGTCACTTAGAAACATGTCTGCTATGTCTCAAGAACACAAGCTGCAATTACTGTTGCAAAAGAATCACTTATTTCATGTGAACAATATCTCATATCTAATTGGAGACTGTTTATTTGATAGTTTAGAACTTTTGATAGATTTTCAATACACATCAGTAGAGCTAAGGAAAGGAACAATAGAGTATTTTAGAGACTGCCTTGAAAAACAAGATAGAGAGGCAATTTTGTCTTATGAACATGAACTGCATGAAGAGTCACTTAAAGAAATGCATAACATTAGCAACCGGGAAATCTATTTAGACAAAATGGCTAGATCTGCCTCAAACAATATACCCCTAGGATCTAGAGGTTTATGGGGAGATATTTTCTATATCCATTGGCTCTCAAAATGGCTAAAAATAACAATTAGGGTTTAGTCCAAAATAAATATGACAACATATTTGCACTTCAATTCAAGTCTTAAAACAGATACTCATGAAATATTATTCCATGACGAGGATCCTTTGAATGGGCACTTCGAACCTCTCATTCGTAGACAATCAACAATGCATTGTACCTTCCAACAACAAACAAGCAACTCATATGAACATATGAACTTATGCAGTAAACAAGATAACATGGAAACATGTCTTCTTCCAAGTAAAGAACATACAAGTGAAATAAAGATATCTTTAGCTAACGCTAGAACATCTGATGTAGCAATCGTGACAAATACTGAGGAGGTTGTAATGTTTCATTCATCACATTCCTCAAAGAACAACACTGAAACACAATCTGAAACAAAATGTCAATTTGATCAAACTAAATTAAAACCATCTTGTCATTTAAACAAGCACAAGAGAGGTTTATCTTTGCATGTGCTTAAGGACATTGCTCGGAAAAATGTGAAAAGGAAACAAATAGGCATTCAATATAAAAAAATTACAATGAAACAAAAAGTAGTTCTAGAGAACAAAGGAGATGTCAGTGAGACACTGAGATTCTGATCATTGAGAAAGTTGAAAAAACATATTAGAACCAACGCACAAACAGAAATGGTAACTTCTCGTCCATTAGGAAAATAGACAAAAGTTCTAGAAAACACAAAAGATGTTAGCGAGACACTGAGATTTCAATCACTTAGAAACTTGAAAAAACATATTAGAAACAACGCACAAATAGAAACTGTAACTTCTTGTCCATTAGGCAAACAGACAAAAAGTTTATCTTTGCATTTGCTTAAAGGCATTATACGGAAAAAATTGAAAACACAGAAAATAAGACTCGCATTCAATGCATCAACAATGAAACAAGAAATAGTCATAGAAAACGTGGACTACAATCCATTTGCAGCAAGATCAGAGTATCTTTCAACAAAATCAAAGAAATCATGGAAATCTAGCCTATCGATTTAGTCAAGATTAACGAACAAGTTAATAGAATTATCGAAGTTTGATCAAATATATCAAAGACAAAGAACTGACACACCTATTTTCAATTGTTCATCATGTGAAAAACTTTTTCAAAAGAGACATTTGCCTTGTGGAACAAGAAAATCAAACAAGACAAAATACGATTCAGAAACTATCAACTAGTTTCGAGGATGTTAATTCTCGTGTTGAAAATCGCTACATTTGTAAACACTGCAAAAAAGCAATTGAACATGGAACAATTGCTAAATATGCAGTTCCTGAACAAATAAGAAGAAAAAATGCCACTAGAACACTCACACAACTCACTGAACTAGAAGAAAGACTAGTTGCATTAAGATTGCCCTTCATGTAAATAAAATAAATGGGCCATCGAGATAAGAAGCAACAACTAGGCTTGACTAGAGGAGTCATCAATGTCCCTACAAATATTTCCATAATTAAATCTTCATTGCCTCGAACTATAAAAGACACTGACACGATTGTCGTTGTTCTCAAAAAGAGTTTAAGATTCAAAAGTGCTTATGCATTTGGTCGAGTTAAAGTTCACAAAGTCATGAAAGCATTAAAACAATTATGCAAAAGAATGCTTTACAAGCTCGAGAACGCTACCATAAATGACAATTGTAAAGAGGCATTCCTACAAAACCAAGAGGCATATCAAAGTTCAAGTGACGTTGAAGATAGCGAAGACGATAACGAAGAAAACGATGAACCAACGACAAAAACATTGGTCCATGGATTCATTGATGCACACACTGTCTATGACCCTGTAAATAAACAAATTAACATTGCACCTGCTGCCGGGTACATTCCATTAGGAAACTTCAAGGATAAGTACTCAAAAGAAATGAGTGTCCCGTCGCTTTTCTATGGCAACAAACGCCCAGTTGACATCTCCAAAAACTTTACATATCAAAATATTTGTCACTAGGAAGTGCTGCATAAAAACCACGATTTTTCTTATCATACTACAAACTTGTTTTATAAAGAAATTCGCATTATCATAAATCAAGTCTTGAATACAACATGTATTAGAATTAGAAAAGGGCAATTGAAAGGTAGAAAACTAGTTGCAAAAGACGTTAAGTCAAAACCAAACCTAGCTCGTATTTTAAATTCTGACATTGGGTACATGGACCTAAAACCAATTCGTACCTCGCCTGACTACCACCAGCAAATACGGAACAAATTCTATGCAATGATTCGACAACTAGGGCCGCCCACTTTCTTTGTCTCCTTTAGCAGTGCCAAGCATCTTTGGGATCCTTTAATGCATGCATTGAGAGACATAAAACAAAACACTAGAAAATCAAACACAAATGAACTTGATGAAAATGAACCTAGCTCGTTAATAAGAAATGACCCTATTACTTGTGTATGTTACTATAGATCTAGGAGGGACGCTCTACATCAATTGATATCTCATGATCACAAGTATTATGGAGAATTCAATGACCACTTCTATGTAACTGAATTCCAAAACCGGGGAAGTGAACATGAACATGGTTTACTTTGGATAAAATCTGCACCAATCTATGGTCAAAATACAAACATTGAAGTCAAACAATTCGTTGAAAATTACTTGTCAACTAATTCATTCCTACTTGCAAAGGAACTTAGAGCTCTACAACACCATTGTCACACAAAAAGTTGTAGGAAGCATGCAAATTCTAATTGCAGATTTAATTTCCCAATACCACCCATGAAAGAAACAAAAATACTTGAGCCTCTTGAATTTGATAGTGATAAAACAAAACACATGCAAAGCTAATCTTTGAAACAATAAACAGCACAAGATATAGTGAAAATGATACATTTGATAGCTTTTTGGCCAACCTTGGACTAGTACACAATGAATACATACATGTCATCCAATGTACACTAAATCGAACAACACTCTTATTGCAGAGAAAACCAGTTGACACCTGGACAAATAGCTTTGCAAAACACATTCCGAGAATTTGGATTGCAAACACTGATTCCCAATTTGTACTTGACTCATATGCAACTGCAATGTATTGCAGTTCCTATATGACGAAAGAAGATAGGACACTCACAAGGACATTTAAAAACATACACGAAGATCATGTGAAAACAAAATCTGATATCCTAAAGACCATTAGTTCTTTAGGGAAAGCTTTGGTCAATTTGCAACAGATGTCTGCACAACAAGCAGTGCATATGTGTTATCACTTCCACTAAATTGTAGTTCACGAAAGTGTGTATTCATTAACACATCTCCTGTCGATGATCGTGCATTTGTTCTTAAAAGAAAAAAGGACCTGCAAAAGGAAGCAGATGACTGAAAAGACATAATGTGCCCATCAATTATTGACTACTTTGTTCTATGACTTATCGCTATTGAACTTGTATGCTTAGCATAATTTGCATTTAGTTATACAAAGAAAGAACAAAAAAACGGAAAATAAAGTAAACCATATGTCATTCGATCTATTAGATATAACAAATACAAGGACATCGAAAATCATTTTAGAAAGCAATTAATGTTATACTACCCCTATCGAGTAAGTGAAACTGCAATTAAGCAACATCACACAAGTTGGCAATCTGCATATCTTGCATTCGAAGAAATAGTCAAGCAAAATGAACAAAAGTTCAAATTTGTTACAACAACTACATGGGGTGACATAGATGACGCAATGCACACAGTAGAAACAGAAACTGAACAAATATTCGACATAGATAGTTTGAAATCAAATGAAACAAAAACAATAACATTTAACAAATCAATAGATAACAAATACGTAAACTATGACTTTCAAAATGACTTGGAACATTTCCAAGATACAAAGAATTTTGCTCTACGATCTACAAGGCCATATGAAATCGTCAAACAACCACATATACTTGAAGACGTAGAGTACTATGAATTAATGTGACAATTAAACACAGAACAAGCAAGCGTAGTTACTGATGTTATAACAAGAAAATTGTACACACCAGATGAACCGATCTATTTGTTATTAATAGGAGGTGTAGGAACAGGAAAGACACACATAGCTAAGGCAATCTTCCAATCCTTAGTACGCATACACAATGTGTCATTGCCTTATACCCCATCACAACTAATAAGAATAATCACTGCATACACGGGCAAAGCTGCCTTTAATGCTGGTGGTGTGACATTGCATTCTGCATTCTATTTGCCCTTTAACAAAGCAGGTTGCCCCTCACTAAACAATGAAAAATTAGACACATTATCAAAGCATTTCCAAGAATTACGTGTACTCCTCATAGATGAGGCATCGCTTGTTGGTGCAACAACACTATATCAAATTGATAAGCGACTCTGACAAATCTTACACACACCAACTTCATACTTTGGTAATGTTGACATCATATTCTCTGGTGATCTTTACCAGGAAAACCCAGTCAGAGATTCTCTAATCTTTGAAAACCCAAAAATAAAAAAAAAACACAACTCCATACAACTTCTGGCTAGAGAAAATAAAATGTTATCAATTGCACACAACAATGCGCCAAAAAGACCCATTGTTCATTGATGTACTAAATAGGATGAGATTAAACATGCAAACAGATCAAGATATTGCTTACATAAACAATAACCGCTACAGGATCGCACCTTTAAGCCCAGTTTTCCCATACATTTTCTATCGAAACAAAGATGTCCATAATTACGATGCAAAAATTCTTTCTCTAACAAAGGGGGGACAAATAATGCTACTTGCAATTGATAACTACGAGATTCCTGGATCGAGTTATTTTGCTTTTGATAAAGCAATCTCATTGCCATCAACAATCACAGTTAAACAAAACATGTTAGTTGAACTATATGCAGGAAATTACAATACAAATGATGGATTGGTTAATGTTATTGAAGAGATTTTCAAATCCTATTCATCTAATAACAACATACCTGACATTGTTTGGATAGAATTCTCAGGCACAAATCGGGAAACAACAAAGAAACAAATTCAAACAACTATACGATATAAATATATTGCCAAATTGGACACCAATCTTTCGAATTGCAAAATCGCTAGCAATGTCTCATAAGAAATTACAAATTACAATTCGCAAACAATTTCCAATCCAATTAGCATGTGCATGAACAATACACCGAACGCAAGGGTTGACATTAGATCAACTTGCGTTTGACCCAACTGGTGTCACAAAACATGGTCTAGTCTACACTGCATTATCACGTGTTAGAACTATCGAGTCACTATACTTGATTAACAAATTGACACAACAAAACTTTCATATCAAAAACAAGATAATCAATGAAATGGCACGACTAGAAACAATTGGTGCATGGAAACTAGAATTCGCAAAGAAGAAATCTGATAACAAGGATGTTTTCTCAATTGCAAGTCTAAACACACATAGTCTACGGGCACACCTTAGTGACGTGATTCACCACAATGACTTAATGGACAATATGATTTTCTGTTTTGAAGAAACTCAGCTCTAGATTCTACCAATAGACAAAGAATTATTATCATTCAATTTTTCCATTGCACATTCGACACATGGAATTCTTACTTGCATAAACAAAACAATATCTATTAAAGCAACAAAGACATTTTGCAAAAAAAAAAATAGAGCTTACCCTAATTGACATGTACTTTCAGCAGCCGATTTTCTTAATGAACATTTATGCAGCACCATTTGAACAAGTATCCACGATAATGCAGATAATAAAAGAAGCAAAATTGCAAACTACATATACTAATTTTGTTTTTTTAGTTATTGGTGATTTCAACATTGACATCAAACAACAAACATCTCGTAGCAAAAATCTTTGTACAATTTATGGAAATGGAAAACTTACAAGAAATAACAAGCAAACTATATCCGCAACGAAAAACAATAATAGACCATATCTGGACAACTTTTCCTATAAAACAGTGTGAAATAAATGTAACATGGGCATATTGGTCTGATCATAGCATATTCTATGCGCTACTCTAGCTCTAACGACCCTTTTCTTTGCAATCTGTTAAACATGCCATAAAACAAAACCTATGTTTTCCACTTTTTTGCACTTTTGGTTTTCTCACAGCAAAATAGATGTAGCATTTGTATACAAGTTCCTCTACAATTTTCTAAATGTCATATTCGAACAAATTCTATGCTTATCCAAGCAATATCAATCTCCAATGCACATACTAAAACTCTAT
>APFE030408687.1:0-33771 GCA_000404065.3 Pinus taeda
GTAGTCACGGCGCATTGGCAGGTCGCGGTGCATTGGGAGGTAGTTGCGGTGCATTGGCAGGTCGCGGTGCATAGAGCTGCACATCACCATGCAAATTATAACATGCGCGGCACACTGGGTTATGCGCGCGGCGCACAGAGCCAACAACTGGATTTTGTCATGCCTTCAAACAAATTTCAACTCTTTCCTTCTATTTACCCCGAATTGTTGTTGAATAGTGTTGGGTGTGGTTTGAAAGGTTGGTTTTTAGAATTTGAATGCCAAACATAAACCCTCTCATTTTGTTAAAAACCGATCCTTAGGGTTTTTGAAATGGTGTTTTAAAAGTCATTTCTATGCTAATACTATCATTTCCCACCTGTGATTCCTTTCCCCTCACTGTCACATCATCATATAGTTCCTCTCCTATTTCCCTATATCCCAAAACCACTCATATCACCGGTTCTTATTTTTCCTTATCCCTAAACCCTATCATTCCGTATCACTCTCCCTCTTTCATTTCACTTTCAAAATTCCCAAATCCCAATTTCCAAACACAGTCAAGTGACTGTCCTCACCTTCACTTGATTGAACCATATTTTTCCCACAATCCACTATACCCACTGTCCCTATTTATCATAGTCCTTTCCTACTTGGCACATATTTGGCATTGAAATAAAAGGTACCAAATTCTCCTTTTGAACAAGCTACTAAACATACACCTTGCATGGACATTATGGAGACAGACAGTGAAACATCATATGAACAAGACAGTGATTCTATCGTAGAGCTTAATGCACTGAGAAGGCCTCAAAAGGGTGGCAAACCTGTCAGAGAAGAACCCACTTCATTGACTCAATTACAAGCCTGCCCACTTGCCATGACATGTTTCCAACAATAGTCATGCTTTCAGTATTGCAAGATGATTGCTCAGATTCAACATCATCAGGAGTTGGCTTGGTTGTTTGTTTTACATTTGCGTGATAGTCATGTTACTCTTGCTGGTGTAAATTTCACCTTGACACTAGAGGCCATTTCTCAAGCAACAGGAATATCGAATGTAGGTGAGGAGTGGAACAAAATACAACAGGTAGAAAGAGTACATTATGAACCATATATCAGGCCTAGCTATGTGAGACAACTCAGTAGGGTGTTCCAATTCCAGTTTTTGAAAGAATCCTATGTGCCATTGATGAGACTCATTATCAGATATTTCAGTTGTGAACGTCGCTTCTCACGCCTCTATGCATACCAGATTAGGTTATTGATGCATTTCACGAGAGTGAAGATGATGAACATTCCATATTTCATGTGCCGAAACATCAAGAGGATGACTACTCTTGTACAGAAGAAGACTCCTGAACAACAGTACAACAACATTTACCGCTATGCGCTCATCAAGATCATTATTGTACATCAACTTGGCTTGTAGGGTATCACATAGGAAGAATTCATTTCCCGTGAGTTCTTTACAGCTTCAACAACTCATCAGTAGGTTTTCCATGATGCAGGTGAACCTTCACATCAGTATGGAGGTCAGGAGGCGGAGACTACTAGTGTGCTGACATATGTCACCTATCAGAGAGGCATGAGAGGATTGTTTGCAGCAGCCCGACGAGTACTATCTCCACCTGGGGTGGAAGGGGTCTCATTTCTGTCATCAACAGCACAGGTACAGGTACAGGACAAAGGCAAGAAGCCTATGCAGGATGAGGGCCCTTCAGGAGGCCAAGACACTGATTTCATACATAGTGATGATGATGTGAACTCTCCTAGCTCAAAGCTGAGGGATATTATTCAGGAGTAGAAGGCCGAGATAGATGCATTGACCGACAAGTTTCAGAGAGCTCAATGGGTCATAAACTATTTGGAGTAGTGAAAAAAACAATTGGAGGATTAGCATATAGTCATAGAGTTACAAAACATTCGAAAGAACCGCCAAGCTGCCCAAAGACGGAGGGTGGAGTTCACTTTGCTTGAGAAAGAAATCAATGCCAATCGGGAATCTTGGCTTGAGAGGATCAATATTCATCTTGAGAAGCTGTTGGCGAAGGAAAACAAGGACAAGGACATGCTCAGGCACATGAAAAATCATTATTGGGCACAAACTCATGTTTTCAAAGCGAGGATCAAAATCTTGAAGGCAAGACTAAGGAGGGCACTAAAACGACGCAAAAGGCATGATAGGCTCCAAATCTTGGCCGAAGCTTATTTGGCTGAGCATGATACTTGATGATGGACCTTCAGTCCAAATTTTAGCAAATTTGGAGAAAAATTTGTCAATTTTGAATTTTTTTGGCTTCAAAACAGATTTTCCTGCGCAACACGTAGCGCCACTTGGCGCGCACTTATAATTGGGAGATCCTCTGGAGGAAAACTTTGAATTTCTAGATTTTTTTTATGAAAAATTATGCATGCTCATGAATTACCTAAGGATTTCATCAAGTTCTAGGTTGCCTAAAGGGTCAAAAACACCCTAAAAATGGCCTTTCTGCCACTTTTTGCACCCACAGGAAGCAGTGTTGGGAGATTGATGTTTTGGAGGGGCTATGACATCCAAATCTAGAAATGCCACTTGGGTTGGAAAGTAGACAGGTAGGGATTTCCAACAAGCTATCATGGGAACAATTTGGACTTTGGGAAGGGCCTCAACATCAGCTCCAAAGTTGTGTTACGCATAGAGATTTCGGGCACGACGCATAGAGAATTTTGGCCTATTTTTCACTCTTCAGCTTAGAATTTTGGCCAGTTTTGACTAGTTTCACTTTTTGATGTTACTCTTGATCTAAATTGATGTAATTTCATGACCATGATGTAATTTTGTCACATTTTTACTTGTCTTAGTAGATTCATTCACCAAGGTTGAATGTGGAGTGAATGAATCAGTTTCCTAGCATATAGAGGCAAGTTGTTTCATTGCCTATTTTTCAGTTCCTTGTTTAGATATGGTTGAAACAGCTCCTAGAATGATGAGCTTGACCCCTAGAGGCATGGGAAGGAGTTAGGCTTGTCTATATCATGTGTTTTCTTAGTCATTTTCAGGGTTGGACACTTGGGATTGCTTGGCACTTCATTGTACATTCATTTTCAGCATTTTTGGCAAAGGAAATACCAGGGTTTTGCAGCACTTGTTGGGATCCTTGTGGCTCTGTGTTTTGATGGTGTTTTTCTTCATGCAATTATAAGTTCATTGATGTTTCATGTATGCCATTTCCCTTCTCTTTGCTTCTGAAATTAAACAAATTGAGTGACAAAGGTAGAATTCATTGGCTTGTTGTGCTCTGCCTAAAACTTTTGTTTAGTTTTACATGTTTTCATCTGTTTGGAGAGTATTCTTGCACCCTCTTTCCCTCTTCAACTCCTTAGCAGTCGTTTCTATCCATTCATTTAATCTAAAGCATCAAAACTACTACCTACCTTGCCCCAACCGGAACTCTGCAAAAATTTGGCCTCATCCCCGGACCCAAATTTTCCTTTCCCTTGATTCCAACAAAACCCCCCAAAAAACTTAAATTAAATCCTTGCACTTCATACCTAGCCTACGATTAGTTGTTAAATCAGTCATCTCAAGCCCCATCGATTATCTTTTGTTGAGATTGACCCGGAGAGAGCCCTTTCCTGTCCTCGTAGGGCTAGCTATGAGGCTGAGCATGGTTTGATGTGGACCTAGAAGCTTACCTTTTCAGCCCGAGGTAAATCTAGGCTCTAACAGGTTCAAAGTCTCGCTTTTTTTATTTAAGCTTCTTCTTGATCTTAACAGTGTATCGGTACACCGTGTCACACGAGGAGATGTCCAGGAACTCCATCTCATATTGGATGTACCTGTGTAGGCAACTATAGTACTTGAGTTCCAAATGTTTCTCATAATCCTTGATACCCAACTTTGGTCGAAGGGTATGAACACATTGGTAAACTCTAGCACGTCTTGGTTCCTTCCTTGCCGCAATGTGGTCCACTTTATGTATTTATCCTCATAGCTCTTGACAGGGTAGTAATGCTCCTTGACCGTGTCCCATAATGAATTCCAAGTAGGTGCAGCTGAAAAACGTGATGGTGTACTTTCATCCTTCTGCTCACAGTAGGTTTCCCACCAGTCCTTGATGTGGGGGGTGGCTTTGAGAAGAGAAAAGGTAATATTTTCCCGACTGGAAAAATCATGAACAAAAAAATATCCTTCTAACAGATTTAACCATTTAACTATGGTGCCTGCATCTATTTGGCCCTAAAATATGGGAATGTTAAAATTTACTTGTACGTTAAAAGGAGTGGCGCCTCAAGAGTGACTATTGGATGTGGATGCACCGCCGGTGGGCAACCGTTGAAGGATCTGGACAAAATTATCCATCATCGCATTCCTTTGTTTCTCGAGGGCATCCTCGAGAAATATTTTGATAGTATCTCCTTCTCCCTCTACTTTCTTTGCTTCCCCCATGGGTGGTCGTCGAGGCTTGCGAGGCTGATCTTACAAAGGTTCAACCAGATCAAGCCCTAACTCCTTATACCCCAACCTCGTTGGGGACATGCAAAGAAGGATCAAGAAAGGTAAGACCACTCTGATAACACTAATCCAAATTTAAACAGGAACACAATAAATTATAGATATAACCATACACACAAATATGCAACACAAATAAAACTTCCTTTCGTTAATATCAAAGAATTGAAATATGCTTACATACAAAATGGAAATAAACTAGCTCAGGCAATTGTAGCTTATCTCTGAGAAGAGATGTGGTAGCTACATGCCTTTGACCTATGTTACAATGAGTCTTGAGGGACTATTTATTATTGAGAAACAATGGAAAACCCCAAACATCCAAAAACCTAACCCTAGGAGATGAAACACCAAACTATGGGCCCCGTTGGGGTAAATTGGTACATCATCTTCATGGGGTCGTAACTTTGGAATGTGATCTTCATTTGACACACATGATACCTTGTTACAAAGATTTATCTGAGGACTATAGTTGCTAATAGTGAATATCAAGTTAAAAACTCATGTTCGTTGCGAGTGACTTTACAGAAAAACATTGTTTAGGGCATGAAACCGGATCTGGAACTTCAGTACCCAAAAAATATGCTAAAAAAGTAAACTGTGCTACGATTAAGGAAATTGAAAAAATAAAAGAAAAATGGTGGGGGTCCAAGTGGAATAGGTGGGTGGCCACCAATATCCACTTGGATCAGAAGTGATGGGTTCCAGTCAGCAAAGGAGGCAAGACTAGGCACTAAAACTACACAATACACGGTGCTTAAGGGGAAGAATCCTATGCTTGTACAATTGAGCATTGCAGTGGCTCAAAGGTGAACCCATTTTCCACTAGGAATGTGCACTACACAATAATAGGTTCACTATTTGAGGAGATTGCACAATGGGTTTAGAGAAGAAGCTAGAAGGTTAAGTCACTTTGCCTTGAGGGTGTTCACTACAACATAAAGAGGAGGAAGAGTTTGTATTTCATATTTTTCATTTCAAGTGGATGGAGCACGTCCTTTTTTTCAACTAGAAGTGCTCCATGCACTATACAGTGTGAAACTAATCAAATATTAGTGTAGTAAGTTGATATAAGCAACAAACGTTGGTGACCATGTTTTGAAGGTGCTTAATGAAAAATTATATGAGTTGACCTTAGAAAAGACTAAGTGCATAAGTTTGGGAAGGTGAGATCTCATTAATGAGGCTCATAGATAGGTATTTATTACCAATTTTGGGTAGTTCAATGACTTCAAAACTTTCACTGGGTAGGAGTACCAAGAAGAGCTCCATATTGGCTAAGTGTGGGAGCAGTAGATTAAGAAGGGAAAAAACATCCGAATGAGACTCAAACACAGATCACACACATGAATGCCATAAATACAAGCTATGGGAATGCATAAGACTCATGATCAACAATCACATCTTGAAAGGACAATAAAGTGACACTTATTTATAAGTGCGACAATTAAAGCATAACATTCCGACACTTAGAATACTAGTTGTGACATAAGTGTCAACTACAACCAGAAAGTGAGTTAAGTTGTAGGAATGTGTCTAGCATATATTCCTATGATATTCAGTACCATTTAATGTAGAAGACTACACTAGATCTTCCTTTAGTGTTGCACAAAGGTGCGACACAAACAATAGTGGAGATGGCTAAAAGTGACACCTTCGACAATAAGAAAATTTGAAAATGACACTTGCAAAGGCTAAGAAAGTGAAAGCAACACATTCCAGAGCGAAGATAGAGTGAAAATGACACCCTCCATAATGAAATCAAGAAAAGACAACTGTAAAAAAAGTGAAATCAACACTCGTGAAAGCAAAGGTGCACAGAAGCGACAATTGAGAAAACTCATTGGAATAGTAGTACAATTGCCACCCAAGTGATAGGGATTCTCAAATGGTATTATTCATTGACTATTAGCATAGGTTATGCATTTTGTTGTACTAAACATTGTGTAATCACTACTCTTGGATATTGTGCAAGCCTGGCTTTCAAGAGCTTCACAATGCCTATGTCTGCATAGAAACAAGTGGATTTATGAATTCATCAAGGATTGAGCATGTGCAAGCAAGTGACTTTGACACTTATAATATGAGAAGAAGACTTGAGAACTTAACAAAACATAAACCAACCTTGAAGTGACCACTCAATGATAGATCATAAGATCCTTAATATGCTCCAATATTTAGCCATAGAAAAACTTTTGGAGGGTAGTTGTTGCAGTGACAACAAGATGATATAGGGAAGTTGAATCTAAAGAAACAACAAGGTATGAATTGAATTCATTATGATTTATTTGTTGATTTTGATGAAGATGGGCCCTCAAGTACATTGAAAATTAAGCAATATACCAGGTGGTACTTCCTTAGAGAAACAAAATCAATATTTTCTATGTTAAATGACCAATGTGTGGAGGAGGTGAGTTTGATAAAGCTCTACATTAATGGTAGAAACACTTACTATTCAAAGAAAATTGGCTCTTATCCCCATAGTGAGTCAATGCTCAAATACAACCTCACTAAATATAGTGCACTAGTTGTTAATTTAATACTTCATTTGGAATGGGTTGCAAACATCTTTCTTGTGCAAAGTTTTTTTCTTTTGTTTTGGAGCAAGCAATAACATATTAGTCATGAAAAGGCTTTGTTTTGTTTGGGAGCAAGAACTTTTATGTAATATGACCATTACAGAAGGATATTAGATATAATTATCATAATTAAGACTTACATGTAATAAAAGGTAAAATAATTTATAATAAATAAGGTAATCATGAGTTGTTATATGTTTTCCTTAAAATATTAAATATTTTGAGTGACATAACATACTCCTTTTCTCCTACTAATGTGTGATATGGGTTGCAAACATCTTTCTTGTTCAAATATTTTATTTTATTTTTATTTTGGAGCAAGAAATAACATATTGGTTGTGAAAATATTTTGTTTTGTTTAGGAGAAAACAATTTTATGTAATATGACCATTTTAGAAGGATGTTATATATAATGGTCATAATTAGGACTTACATGTAGTAAAATATTAGGAGTTTACAATAAAGGATGTAATAATGAGTTATTAGATGTTTTCCTTAGAAGGTTAAATATTTTAGGTGACATGACATACTCCTTTTTCTCCTACTACTATGTAATAAGGTATTACATCACATAATAACTAAGCAACATGTCCTCTCTTATTCCATGTGCATCTATGCCTACTTTATTATGTGTAAGATTCAAAATATAACAAATTTTTGTCTTTGGAAATGTTTCCACGGAGAGTAAAGGACATCTCTAAGTGTTTTACATGAACTTATTAATGGTGTGAATATTTAATTGATATATAGACAAATATTGGTATTCACTGATCATTTAGTTTTTCAACTCGAGGTCCACTAACTTGCAAGGACCTTAGTGTTGTATACACAAGCATAGTATTTCGATATGTGGAAAACTAGACTTAGGTAAACTTACAAGTGATACGTAGCCGAAGTCATGTTAAGGCCTAGCTCTATACTTCAGATCAACTACATGGTGACTCACATATTGAGATATCAACTCAATACTTAGCTTAGTGTCATTGATCCTACTAAGGTTAAGAAATTATTCAGGGCTACGATTTCATAGAAACTACTATTGATTTCGCAACAACTGATTTCGTAGTAATGTTATGAAATCGTCACCTTTCACACTCATAATTAACATGGCCCACATAAATACATGAAAAGAAATTCAATTAAATTATTGAGAATAAAATTCAACACACTACAAGAAATGAAACTCACACATACACACATGTGTAAATTAAACAAGGTCATTATATTACAATTAAACAAAATAAAAACTATTCTATGCTAATAAAATAGAGAATGAATACAACACAAGGCTTTACTTCGAGTAGGCCCAACTTAAAGTTTGGCCAGTGCCTAAAAACTTGAAAATTTACAACCGCAACTTTAATGATCAAGCCAAAACATCCACGTGCATGAGATTTATATTAAGAGAAATAAAAATGACAAAGTATATTTATATGTTATGTATTGTGTATCAAAGTGTATATATTTATACAAATAGAAGGGAATCTAAGTCCCGACAATGGTTTGAGAGGTCATTCACAACCTAAGGTCATTAACTACAGACTTGTCATATGAAACATAAAATACCTAAATGGATAGGAAACATAACAAATTGATTTAGATGAAAGTAGTGATTTGGTTCTCAAAACTGTAACAACTACTATCCGTTGAGGTAACTCAGACATAATTTAGGTGGTAGTGCAATAAATGATCAAACAGTGAAACACCTTCTGTGGAATTAGATTGAATCCCACATAACAAACTGGTTGGAATTATCTCTATGTGCAACATTATTAGAACAACATACAAGTGGTTGCAATCAGGTGTATCATATTCCTCATAAATGCTTAATTTGGAATCATTTCTCCTTTTATGACATGCGTGTGAATTATTTAGATGGAATTTGTTCCTCCCTCAAGTTTTCAACATGTTGTTGATCACATGACACCTAGTGGTAAATGATTGTACTTCTACACTTGAGTTAGCGCCTCATTTATTCCATGCATAATAATATATTAAAGCAACTCTTAAATATTCTTAGTTCTAATATAAAAATGGTAGTAAGGGAACTGGTAAACATGCAATTCAGACCTTGATTTGTCTATAATGTATCTACAAGTTTTTAGTAATGATTTAAGGTGAAAATAGGTGAGTTGGTAAAAAATAAAGCAGATTAGTTTTGTAGCAAAAATCACAATTTCATAGCCCATCATCTCCCCCCTACTAGGCCTGTTGTATTTCCTCATGTGACATCATCTCCTTTTTTGGAAGGCCAACAAGTATATCACTCCATGCATATGTTGGATTTCCAAATCTACCTGCATAATAGTAACCTAGACATCATTCTCGCTCTTGACATCATGTGGTCTCCTCTTGCTCATCCCACTGAATGGATTCCTAATAAAATCTAGTGGGGCACCAAATGAGGGGGAATGGAATAGAAGGAGGCCTGATTAAGACTTGGGCTAAGGTAGGGGTATCTGAGTGGATGCCTCTATTGGAGATATTTGGGTGATCCACCCCAGATGTCTTATGTGATCATAAGAGCCCTCAAGGATTTAGTCCTAAATAAGTCCATGAACTTCATAACTACATACCTATGGTTATGTTAGACAAGGGTGGTGTCCCTTGGGTTTTCTCTAAGCCTATATAATCTTCCTGGATGGGTTGATTCAATGGGTCTTCCTCCCTCCTTCCAGTTTTTCCATAGTTTCCATTGTCCCATAAAAATTTGTACACTTACTCTATCGTATCAGGTTGGTTATGTAAGACATCATGGCCCTAAGTTGTACATCCCCCACATACGTGTTGGGGTTCCAACTTAAATGTTCTGTCATAATGAAATTAAAAATATAGAGTTCACACAAAATATTTTGGTCTTCATTCTCAACATTAAATTGTATATATCCATGAATTGTTGTGGTTGATTTACTAAATAAGGTTGACTTACTGAGATTTTTTTAAGTTAAAAAGTCACCCAGTTCTGATGTAAAAAAATTGGGTAAACATATGAAGGTATCTGATGGGTAATAGCCTATAGCCATATATCACATGCAATCTTCTTGAGGTTTTCTTATCGTGTTGCCTTCTCTTTCCATTTTTTAATCTCTACACGCCATTTTTCCCCTGAGCTCCCATAGATCCTTGTGTGCTTTTATTTTCCTTCTCTCTAAAATTGTCTAATGTGTTAAATTGAGTAATTTCCATCTTCTCCTATAATCCACGTTAATCCACGTTGCTTGCTCTGATGGTGGTTCTTTATCACCGCATTGCATTTTGATTTCATTAGTATCGTGAGTCATTTCCATAACTTCCATAGAATTATGGCTTGGAAAAACAACAACAAAACCATTGTGGATTGATGCCCATTATTGTTTATGCCATTATTATTTCTTGGTCGCATGTACCACCCAATAATGTAGAGTGGTGTTACGAAACACCACCTCGTGCTACAAAATGTGGCATGGGCTACAAAACGGCACATTTTCCACGAAACATGATAATTGGTCATCATTTCGTGATGTGGTGCTTTTTAATTTGGTGATTATAACAGGGTATAAGATCATGAAATAATATTATCAATTTTTAATAATAATGCAATGAGTTAAACCATCCAACGGGTCTTTTTAAAAAGGAGTTATAGAACTTAAGTGGGATATAAAGGATAAGTAAAATATAAAGGTTAAGTGGGAAGAGAGATTAGGTAGGTTAAGCAAGATCATGATAATATAGACATACTACTATTTTCCTAAAAACATTTTAGAGAAGAAACAAAAGAAATGTTTAAATAGTACATGACCCATGAAGGAACTTGTAATACATAGTTGTGTCATTCCTTTATTTGCCTCGTGATGTCTTGTTCTAAAAGATAGCCTTAAATATGTTATTTTCATTTTAATAATTCCTACAAAATCATATTCCAAACAATGAGTCTGGATCATATGGCATTATAAATGACAGGTTGAGAAAGCAAAAACAAATATTATTTTCAAACTCTAATAGTCGGATTCCAAATTTTCTAGCACAAGTCCATCCAACTATGCCTCATTTTTTTTTGCAATTGGAAGTCTTTCTCATCTTAGTGATATAATATAGTACCTATTTTTATAATATCACTAAGTGTTGGTAGCACCTAAAAAAATAGGTTTTCACTTCTAGATATTTTTCCCCTTTTTTTTCACACAGCTAATTGAAAAATTAAGAGGTCATAGAAGGGGGTGGATCATCCACCCTTTCTATTACTTCTATGTTTTATTCCTTGACTAACTCCTTGATGAACTCTTCATTAGACCGAGGCTTGTGATATAATCTTAATCAATGTCGATTATCCATTAATGGTGTTTATACATCATCAGTGGTGTGAAGTGTTACAAACCCATTATCAAATATAGTCTCAATTTTGAATGGACCCAACCATTAGGTATAAAATTTCCCTTTCAAGTCCTTGTATTTGGACTTGAAAAAGAGATCCTGATATCCCTCTTTAAATTTCTTCTTCTTAATGAATATATTGTGCCACTTTGCTCATTTTTATAAGAAATAGGCATATGTTGTATGGCATCTTGACAAATTTCATCAAGTTGATTGAGTTGATCCAATCGATGTTGTCGTGCCTCAGAAAGGTCCATTCCCACTTGCAAGGATGTCCTTAGAGTATTTATTTTGAACTTGATAGGGAGGATGACCTAATTCCTATATAATATATCATAAGGAATAAAGCTAGTGGCATTTTTCCAAGTAACTTTGTAAGCTCACAAGGCCTCAAGAATCTTCTCAACCCAATCCTTATGATTGTGTTGTACCTTGTTGGTCAATAGAATCCCTAGAAATTTGTTAGTAACTTCTACTTGTCCATTTTACTAAGGATGATATAGAGTGGACAATTAGTGTTTGATTCGAAAGTTCTCAGTAACGGATTGGATGAGCTTAGAGGTAAAATAAGTCCCTTGATCTATAACAATTTCCCATGGGACACAAAAATGAATAAAGATTTCTTAATACAAGAGTACATAGCACTATCTCTGACAAATTTTTATCTCAATATGGGTGAAAAATGTTGTGTGAGTTTCCCTACAACCAAATTAATAGGAATATGGAAACCAAGATGCATTAATAGATAAAGAAAAAAATGTTAATCTAGAAAGACATCTTTTGTAGGATTATATTCATGCTTGTTAAGGAGTCGTGATAAGAAATTGGCAACAACATTTTATTTTCTAAGTTTGTTAATGAAGTAATGTCAAATTTTGACAGAAGAAGAAACCACCTGGTCACTCTACCATGGGTAATGGGTTTGTTCATAAGATATTGAATGGCAGAGTGATCAATGTGTATAATATAGGATACCCAATAATGTAATGGAAAAATTTATTTATGGTGTGAACCATGGCAAGAAATTCCTTTTCAGTGATAGTATAGCTTTAATTTGGTTAGGTTAAGTTCTTACTGACATAATAAATGGCATATGGTTTATGTTCTTCATTTTGTCCTATTACAACCCTGATGCTCATATATGAAGCATAAGTGTGAATTTGAAAAAGTAGGGACCAATTAGGATCTTGCAAAATAGAACCAATGGATAACTTTTCTTTAAGGGTATCAATTGTCAATTTACATTTATCATTCCAAGAGAAATCTACAACTTTTGTGAAAAGATGGAATAGTAGGGAGGCTATCTTAGTAAAAAAATTATATAAATATTCGATAGTAACCTTCATATCCGAGAAAGCTACTTAAATATCTTTGTGTAGCTGGGGTTTCTAGTTTGAGAATTACTTCTATGTTAACAAAATCCACCCTAATTCCTTTGGAAGAAATATGGTGTCCTAACACAATTCCCTTGGTGAGAAGAATTTGATAGTTCTAATCACTAAGAGCAAAGTTTATCTCTTGAAACTAGACCAATACATTCTCAATATTTTATAAGGCCTCTTCAAAAGTTTCTTTGTATATTATAAGTTCATCCAAATATATTTCAACATAGTCATCGGTGAATTTATAAAATATCTCAATAACAACTCATTGGGAAGTTGTTTAAGTGTCACATAATCCAAATGGAAGTATTTGGTATGCATGGTTTACCCATGGATATGTAAACTTTGTGTTTTCTTGATCTTCAAGAACTACCTGGATCTCATTGTAGATGTTGAATCAATCAATAAAAGAAAATAATTTCTTTCCTACTAGGGAATCCAAGACTTGATCAATGAAGGGAAAAGGAAAATAATCTTTTGAAGCAGCCTTAGTTAGTTCTTGATATTCAAAACACACTCTCCATTTTCCATTCCTTTTAGGAACAATAACCAAGGGAGAGACCAAATTACTATCAGATATGGGGTAAATAATGTTTGAATTTAACAACTTTTACCATTCTTCCTTAATTATCTCATTTAATATTGGATCCATCCTCCTATGGGGTTTCCTAATAGGTCAAGAATCTTGCTTCATATAAATATCATGAGTACATAAATTGGAAGAAATTCCCTTAATGTCAATATAATCCTGGGAAAAGGCGCTATTATTTCTCTTGAGAATCCCTATAATTTTCTTTTGTTGTAAGGGTTGCAGATGGGCATTAATATTCAAACTTTCCAAGATGAATTTAAACAACCTTAGTTTGGTTTTCTATAATAGTATTTGGTGGGGTTATTACATCCAAGTGTTGTGTCAGTTTAGTAGGTGAACATGTCTCCTGGGATTGTTTCCATAACACTTGATTGAATGGTGAATTTTAGTTGATGTGGGGATGTGCTATAAAGGTACAAATCATATCATCCTTGGTATTTTATTTAAACATTTCGTCTTTATTAAGGGTTATGATAGGTCGGGAAGATTCTTCATCATTGTCCTCAAACCGAAGAGTGTTTTTATATTCCAAGGATGATTTAGCAGTGTTCAACTTTTCTAGATATGGTTGGTATTCATAATGTATCACATATACTTTTTTTTTTCTAAATAAGATTAATCTATTAACAAAGGGAGTAGAATTACATCGTGACCGTAGTCAAAACCCCTGTCCTGGTGAAAGGAAGAGTTGTCAAGATAAACATATATGGAGACTACCCAATGACAGGGAAATCAGTCTTGAACAGATTACCAAAACCCATGCAAGGGAGCAAATTATGATCTTCTTGATGTTGCAGAGTTTACAGAGTTCCAAAAATAAACAAAAATTCAACATAAGAGTTTGAACATAAACTTGCCCAATTGTATGGGTTGCAGGGTAAGATAACAAGACAACAGTGAGCAAACTAATCATCTGGAGGCTCTTCAACTATACAACACCGACCGGTTGCAAGCAGATCCCTGGCAAGAGCAGCTTCAGATTCGGAAGGACCAAGATCAACCGACGCCATCTAACATCATGAGCGCAACGAGCTTGAGCATCCGAAGCCTGCATAGACACGCTGCCAATCCCCATCTGGAGGTTCAAAGTCTGAGCATTGTCAGAGCCGAGGCCCGCCGGATGAGAGCTTGGCTCCCCCAACTGGGCTTCCTCATGGAAGATCGCTGTAATGTGAGCGGTTATCCTTGGGATGTTCAAAGAACAGTTGAAGGAGAAAAGCGCGGAGCCAGTTATGGGAGAAGGCATGGTGGTAGGAGGACGAGGAGCAGGGGAGCCCAAATAGTGGCTGGAATCATGAAAACGGCCTCTCCCACTGTGGGTGTGAGGGTAGTGGTCGACAAAGAAATCACTGGAGAGGGAGGGTGAATCGGAAGATGGGCTAGAAGGTGCGCGGAGAGGACGGCCCCTGCAACATCACATTCTAAGGCGCAAATGAGGCATAGGGGAGACAAAAATAGTGGGAGTAAAGCGAGGTCGAGTAGTAGTGATGACAGGGCCAGAGAAATTTAGACATAAGCTAAAACAAAGGCCAGAGGCTTGAGTGAAATGCCAGATGTTCAACGGAGGTGGCTCTGCTAAAAGACCAGAGCGAAGCTCCAAATTAGCCTCCCCATTCAAGCAATGAGAGGCAGCAGGGATGACAGAGCCAACACCATACAGATAGAATCTAGAACTGAGGCTAGAGGCTAGATAGAAATGCGAGTGGTGCGATGGAAGCGGCTCCACAGATAGCCCATGGCCTAGCTTCAATTTATCTTCCCCTTTCACGCATTAAGAAGCACCTGCCATTACTGTTGCATTGAAGAGAGCCGAAGTCTGAGGCATGCTGGAGCATGTGGAGGCATGAACCGGAGTGGAGGATAGGATATGAGATTTGGAACCACTTAATACAATGCCATTGAACCCTACTCTTCTTAAATGCAGAGATCCGTCGATCAGAAGCCAATTATCCACCCTGTCTTGGGTAGGTAGGTGTCGCCCCACCTCACCCCACCCCTGTCCCGTCATATTTAACGCCCATCTATACACCCGTATTTGGGAGAGCTGCATCCCTTTGGACCAGTATTTTGCACTCCTGATTTTGATCATGATTCTGAATTATGTCTAGAGCTCCAGTGAGAAGAGTGTGCCCATTTTCCACCCCCAAATTGGCAAGTAGATCAGTGATCTTATTTCCTTCCCATTTAACGTGATTGAATATGATGGCACGATTGGTGTGAAGCGATTGTTCTATTGCATCCAATCTGGCTTCGAGTCTCCAACTATTGGAAATTTTATGTGCATGTGCCCCATTGAGGAGTTGATTGGCTAGGTTGATGAGGATGAGGGAGTCACCTTCGATCTCCAGAGGTTGGAAGCCATGACGCTGGGAAAGGAGTAATCCTTGCTAGAGACCCTCCAGTTCAGCCGAGTTGTTCGTGTCCCAACTAATGTTTTTGAAGTAGATTAGGAGAGGCAAAACCTCATGATCTCTAAATATGCCACCAAATCCTGCTTTGCCGGGATTACCCTTTGAAGCTCCATCAAAGTTGAGTTTGAAAGTATGCTTTGGAGGGGAGTTCCATAAGTGCTTTCTGATGTTGTTTCCTTCTGAAGGTCTATGATTGTGAGTACCTTATGGTAGTTGTATGTTCCAATTTTCCCAAATGGCTTTCTCATTTGCAAGAGTGGGAAAATATTTTGAATGCCAAGTTTGAAGCGCTAAGGTCTCTTTAAGATTGAGACAAGGGTTGCCCCAAATGATTTCTAAAGGAGTGCTTTAATCTTTGAATATGTGCTTGTTTCTTTCTTTCCATATTTTCTAGAGGAGAAGGCCGGGAATCATTCTCCATAATTGGTTGAGTAGTTCGCTTTTATATGGGTTCTAGTACCAATGGTGAATGGAGTTGATTATATCTTCGGACACTCTACATCTTTTTTGACAACAGAAGCTAGCCTTCTCCCACAGTTGGTTGGAAAGAGGGCAAGAGTCCAAGAGGTGTTGGAGCATTTCTTCCTGATAATTACAATTGGGACATATGGAGGGCCCATGAAAGTTTCTTTTCCTAAGATTTTCCCAAGTGAGGATTTTCTTATGCCCAACAAGCCAGAGGAATAGGGAGACTTTGGGCCAAGTACCCGGTGACCAAATTCTACCCCAGATAGGATCCAGGGGCATTGGATCAATGCATATAATTTTATAATCCTATTTGGTGGTGAAGGAACCTTTTGGGGTATATCCCCATATTAAAATATCCCTACCTTCGGATGATCTAATGCGTCGATTCTAGAGCTCACTCTCCATGACCTCCTTAGTGTGGTTATCTACATTCCTGATCAGCCTGTTGATCTTTTTCCATTGTATGTACCTCTGTTTTGTCTCCGGAATCCATTATTGTTGGATGGATTCCTTTTGTTGCTCCCCCCACTCTTGGCAAGGAGGCGGTCTATAGATACCATTGAGCTTTGGTAGTTAGTTCCAGGCATCCGTCCAGAACCGAGTAGTGTTGTCGTTCCTTATTTCCCAAAAGTTGTGTTGTTGGATCAACAAGAAGTTTTGTCTGGCAGCACTCCATATTAGTGATCCCTTTTTCAGTTGGAGTGAATCTAATTAGCTCCTCCGTTGGTCTGTGATTGGCATATTTGGCTGTCCAGATGGCTGCCCATGGCTTATTGGGAATAGAGAGCCATTGCCACTATATTTTTGCACCCATGATTACATTGTTGTGATGAGGATCTCGCAAACCTATACCCCCTTTTCTTTGGGCTTGCATGCTATTGTCCATTTTGTCAAAGCCCATTTCAGATTTGTGCCAGTTGCATCCCAAAGAAAATTGCACTGTAGAGCTTTTCTTTTTTAAGGACCCATTTAAGCGCTGCCAAGATTGAGAAAAGGTAGAGAGGCATTACCTATAGCAAAAATTTGATTAGCACTAATCTGCTAGCTATGTTCAGAGTTCTATGAGTCCATAAAGTGAGACGAGATTCAAGTTTCTCAAGGAGCATACGCGAAGAGGCGTGCTTGATGGCAGAGTCTATTAAGGGAGCTACAAGGTATTTGGAAGGTAAGGAGGCTATGGAGAAGCCCAGAATGCGGGCAATAGCATGTTGAGTAATAGGGGAGGTGTGAAAAAAGAAGATCTGTGATTTAGCCGTGTTTATGCTCATCCCTAAAGCATTAGAGAAATCATTCAAAAGGGATTTAGAAAGGGAGGCTTCCTGAACAGAAGGGTGCCCAAACGACATGTTGTCATCAACAAACTGTTGATGAGTGATGGCTAGAGAATTGTGTATGGATAGACCTTTGAGTTGCTGGGAGAGGAGGGCATTTTGATATGGCGACCCAGAATTTCTGCCATTAGAACAAAAAGGAATGGGGAGAGTGGGTCTCCTTGTCTGATACCTCTAGAGGGGCTGAAAGGTCGAGAGGGTATGCCATTTATGAGGATAGAGAAAAATGTTGTGGAAATTAAAATCAGAATCCATCGAACCCAGATTGGGGAAACACCAAAGGCTATTAGCATTTTTTGAATATAGGTCCACCTTAACTTATCAAAAGCTTTAGAGAGGTCAATCTTGAGAATCATACTTGCCTGTTTGGAGTGCTTGAGGGAGTGTATGATTTCATGAGTGAGGATAATGCCATCCAATATTTGTCTTCCTTCTACGTATCCAGATTGTTCAGGCGATATGAGCAAGGGAAAAAGCAGCTTCAACCTGTTAGCAATGACTTTGGATATCACCTTGTAAATAACATTTCATAGTGAAATTGGATGGAATTTGTCCAGAGTATTGGTATTCTCTTCTTTTTGGATGAGGGCGATGAAAGTTGAGTTTAGAGAGGGCATAAGCCAATGAAGAGTGCGTGATTCCTCCACCACTAACCACACCTCCTCTTTGATAAGATCCCAGAAAGAGTGGAAGAAGGTAGTAGTGAAGCCATCCAGACCAGGAGCTTTTCCCTCCTTGAGCTGGTTCATAGCCAAATCCACCTCCCGAAGCATTACTGGTTGAAGAAGAAGTTGGTTGTGTTCTTCTGTGATAATTTTAGACACATTTTGAGTGATCTTTTCTATAGCAAGCCGTCTATCAATTTGGGGTTCTTGATGGACCTCCTAGAAGTGATTGATAAACTCCTGTTCGATATCTGCATGGCTTTCCACTCTTTCCCCTCCCCACTTTTGTATGAAAGAGATAGTGTTGTGCATTCTTCTCTGTATTGTAGTTCTGTGGAAGAATTTAGTGTTCCTTTCTCCTTCTTTCAGCCATCTAATTCTAGATTTTTGCTTCCAGAGAATTTCTTCCTGCTTTGTTCTCTCCTCCAATTGATTGTGAATGTGCTTTTCCTATTCCAATGTCTATTCCTTGTATCCCTCTGTGATTATCTGTTGATGGAGTTCTTTCATTTCTTTGTTTAGATCTTGCTGTGCTTGGAAGATGTTGCCAAAAGTATCTTGATTCCAGCGCTTGATTTTGGATTTCAGGAATTTGAGTTTCTGTTGAAACTGATACATTTTTTATCCCTCTGGTGAAGGGAAGTTGGTCCAGGTGGATCTGATGAGGTCGTTGAAGGTGGGGTGGGTGACCCAAAAAGCTTCGAAGCAGAAAGGGCCCCTGGTAGAGTTGCCTGGTCTTCGCCATTGGAGAGAGATAGGCCAATGATCTGAGCTTGAAAATGGAAGAATTGATGTCGAGATGTCACCTCCAAGATGCACTGCATTATTTGAGAAGAGGAATTTGTCTAGTTTGGAAGCAATTTGTTGCCGCCCAACCCTGTGATTGCTCCAGGTGTGCATTCCATTGCAGAATTGCAGATCAATTAGCATATTGTTTTGGATAAAATCTTTAAAGTGGCCATTTTCCCGTTCTAGCTTGGCTCGGCCTCCCTGCTTTTCCTCCAACTTGGTGATCATGTTGAAGTCTCCTCCAATGATCCAAAGAGGATGGAGTCTATTGAAGTTGAGAACTTCTATTGTGTCTAGAAGATAAATTTTCTTGCCTGCTTCCTGTGGGAAATAGACATTGGTGAGATGGCCATGAATGTTGGTGCCGATTATATGAAAAGTAGCCTGTATAATGTGATGGGAGGCATGAAATTTTGAGAGCGTTATAGCTTGCGTGTTCCAGGCAATTGCCAGTCCCCCGGAGGCACCCAAAGCATCCATTGCAACCGAGTGACAACCTGGCCATGCTCTAGAGAGGATGTTTCCAAGTGTGTTACTATTACATTTCGTTTCCTACAAAAAGAAGATCTGTGGTTGCTCCTGCTTTATCGTGTTTTTTATCATTCTAAGTTTCTCGGGGCTATTGAGCCCTCTTAGATTCCATGAAGTGAGCTTCATGATTCACTATTAGTGGTGGGCTTGTAGTACTTTGTCAACTTGGCGTATCTGCCTGAGTCTACCAGGATTTTACCTATTGCAGTAGTTCTTTGAAGATATGTCTTTCTTCCACATTTTTTGGAGTCTTTAGGAAATAAGTTGCTATCCCATTGACTGCCCAGTTGTATGCCCAGTTGTTGTTGCTGGTAAGCCCTAGAGATGATTTCTTCTAGGGTATTGAGCTGATGCTCTTGAATCTTGTCGTAGTCTTTCCTTCTCCATGCTTGTTCAAGCTTGAAAATGTCAAGTCCTACCAAATCAATGCTTTTTGGTTCTTCTTCCATATGTTGCGTCTGACTGCTTTCTGATGAGGTGATTGCTAAGTGTAGGGTCTGGCTGGGGATACCATCAACATCCATTCCATTAGGTTTCCAATTAGGGTCCTTTCGAGCCGCCTTAGGAATCCCAATGTTGTCACTCAGGGGCAAGGGAGTGGGAGAAGAGCTAGACGGGGGGGGAGAGGTCATGATGATCAGCGGTGGGATTGGAAAAATGTTCTGAGGTGGGTCTTCTGAAGTTTTAGCAAGAACATCAAAGTTATTGCTTGTGGAGGGAACAGAGGTAACGTACTACAGGGGGATTTTCCCGGAGGAAGGTTTTTTATGCGATCATTTTCAATTTGCAACCTTGGTAAAGCCATCATGGGCCGACTTGTTTGAGGGGTCAGAGGTTTGGGGTTTAGCATTTAGAGGGCAGTCCCAAAAAAGATGCCCATGGGCATGACACTTACGATAGCAAAAGGGAACATGTTCAAAATCTAAGGGTTGGATCCATTTAAAGTCATCATGGTAGAGACTTACCGAGTCTGGAAGGGCTTTGTCCAGGCGCATGAAGACACAAATACGGGCATAGGAGGTGTATTTGCGTAGCTTCGTTTCTTCAGTAATTTTTATAAACTCCCCCAGCCCCTTGCCAATGTCTCTCACTAATTCTTCATCCCAATATTCCAACATGAGCGAGTACATCCTAATCCAAACTGGTGCCCAACTAAAATCCTCCTTGTCAAGGTTAAATCTCTCTACCCATTCCCTTAAATATAGACCGGCAGAGTTGAAGAAGTAGGGACCTTCATCCATAACCCTATTTCGGTCTTCGATGCAAATGAAAATCGCAGTGAGAAACATTTTTGGTCCTAGCTGCAGGGTGAAATGTCCCTTGGGTTTCCATTTGGCAGAGATCCATCCTTGCAGAGCTTTTTCAGTCGGCCAATATCCAATAAATTTTCCAATGAGCGCATGGTCCCTCATGTACTAGATTTGACCATTGATTCTATGGTTGGGAAGTTCTATCTTGGGTCGTTCAGTTGCTATGGGTTTGCATGTCATTGATGTAGCCTTGGGCATTTCCTGTTGCCCAATCTCTTCTTCTTGTACTTCACTACGCCTGTCTAACTGATTAGTGGGAGCGTTTGTCGTATCTTGCATTGCAGAATCTCTTGTATCCATGTTTACTTGTTCTAGACTGGAAGGCTTTGTCAGTTTCTTCGCTTGATTATCTCTCTCGACTGAGGGGGAAGGCTTTGAAGCCCCCCCTGAGGGTCAGCCATTATAGTGTGGTCTATGCTAGCAAGCTACTGTCACGAGGAGGAAGGCAGAAGGAAAATAGAGGCAGGGAAGGTTCAGACTACACCGTTGTAGGCGTGAATAGAAAACCCTAGGTTGCAAAGTGTGCTCAATCTCCCAATTCTAATTCTTACATGTCATTTGAATCCTCAATGTATCACATATACCTGTAATAGATACAAAATAAAATTATATGAAGAATGTTATTCATGCTTGCAAGAAAAATATTTATTTGGTATTCGAAATAATAATGTTATAAGCCCCATCAAGGGTGGGAAAATGAAATTTTGAATTTGTATTTTACCTCCACAAGCATCCAAGTCAACCCTCCAAATGATAAGTCATCTTGGAATTGGGACAAACATTTTTGCATGGAAAAAACACTATAATTAGATCCTATTCACTCTTCATCATGCACATGCTTCCAACGATATGATTAGAGGTTTATGCAAAGGTCTGAGGCTAATATGAAAAGTCTCGGGCACATATCTTCTATGAAATATATATAAATTCTGAGGCATATATTCTATGGAATGTATGTGAAGTTTGAGGCACATCTTATGTGGAATGCATGAAAAGTATTAGGGATATATTCTAAGTTTCTGAGGCATGAAATTCTATTACATAAGGCTAATACAAAGGTTGAACCTTGGCCATGTTGTGAAATTGTTTTTGTGGCATATTGTTGTGTTTTAGTGCATATCCTAAGGCATAGTTGGAGGACCCTCTTCATCCCTCTTGGCGACCTTAATTATGTGATATATCTATGAGGTATAGTATGCATTCTAAGGTTGATCTTTATGGTATAGTGAAAGTTATGAGGTAGACTTGGACAACGTTTCTTCACCTTGTTGCAAAAATTATTTGAACAAGATTTTGGAGGGTTGACTTGGTCCTTGGTGGTTGGTCATCTTGTTGGTTAGTTGAATTTGATGTTCTTTGTGTGTTGGTATCTTTATGATCCTACTATTGTACTTGCTATATGCTTGATGTATTTTGTTTAAAATGATTGAATAATGAAATTAATGAACAAGAATGTGAAAAGATCATAACCATAAAAAATAATTATCATTTAAGAATACCATGTTAAAATCAACAAGTTGGAGGGTAAAAAATGAGCTCCTTCATACAATTCTTGTGGGAAATAGTCATAGCCCCTGACTTATAGTTGATATAAGAATTTATTGTGGCCAACCAATGTCTTCCTTGGATCAACAGGTAACCTCCAAGATTGTATTTAGGTTAAAAAATACTGAATTCACTTGGGTATTCCAATGAATCTATGGAAATGATGATATCCTCCACCAATCCTTTCAATTTTATAATATACCACTCATCTAGCTAAATGACAATAGGGGTTGGTTGTGGACTGGGAAATTTAAGCTTCTCCATGGTTTCATTATTCATAAAATTTATGGTTGCCCCTAAATCTATTAGTGTATCGTCTATAGGGATATTATTGAGGTTACCAATAATAATGGGGCTTCCATGATATCCATACTTTTCTGTAAACACTTTCTCTAACATTAAGTCTATTAATTTCCGAATCACATGAACTATCTTGGGATCCTTCTTTTTCCTTCTAGGATTCGTCAAAAGAGGTTCCTAGACTAATTTTTCATAGATAAGGACATCCTTAATGCCTTGAAAGAATTAAATATTCACACATATATTCCATGATTCTCGCGAAAATTCAAAATTGGGTTGTGCAAGGGGTTTTTGATGACACGACCTTTTTGGATAAGTAGCAGATTCTAGATCATTCTCAAGAGATTGATTTACAGAGGTATGTTGAGCTTTCGAGGAAAGAAATTATGGTTCTAGAGAGTTATCCTCATCATTTTTATCATGGATAATAGGATGAGTTTCATTTTTTACTAATTTCCTAGAACATAGATGGATGTTTGCCTTTATAGTTCATTGATGAGAAGGTATAAGTAGGAAAAATGGGTAGTTCAACATTATAAGTAGGTTGGAGTATATTGTTTGGGTAAGGTATTGGTTGGACAGGAATTTGAGATCTCTCCTAAGTTTGAGAGGGTTGATTTGAAGGTAGTTGAATTTGTTGTGGATGTGTTTGAGGTGGAGTCTATGGCACCATATTTCCAAAGGAGGAAGGCCCCCTCCATCATGGGACTTGTTTCGACCTAATCTATACCTTTGGGTTACATGGTAGAAATCATTAATCCATAAGTGTGGCCTTGGGGAAAAGTCTTGAATCGAGTTTTTGTTACTCAATATTGACTCCTCCATCTAGGCTAAATCCTAACAAATCCAAGCTGGGTAGTCCCTAAGAAAACTAAGGTTAATTAAGCTATAGTAAACAAGAAAAATTAGTCCTAGGAGTTAATTAGATTTCATAAGAGTACATTAACCACAAACATACAATATGAATGGTAGACCAATAGATAATTAAACAAAAAAATTTAAATAACAAAATAGACTAGTGCCAAATGTAAATTCTTGTTGCTTTAAAAACTAAATCTGCTTGAAAATATAGATGACAATGAAATTATTACCTAATGTTGTATGTTGTAGAAGTGTTTTGTAGAGTACTCTTGGTAAATATTATTAATTTGACTTCAATTGGGTTTATTATTTAACTGAGTACACAATAGAAATGCAAGTATGTGACCTATGTGATTGCAGGGAAATAAAACTAACCTAATGTGTGTTTCCTCTTTTACCTTTATCCTTCAAATGGGGTAGAGAAAGTTTCAAGGAGATCCAATGGGAGGAAGCTTCGCTTCAACGAGTACACACTCTCCAACAATCTAAAAAAATTCTCAAAGATTATTAGTTCTATTCTATGAGTTATTATTGAATAATCAAGAAATTAGTGCTAATATTGCTATTGTCCTAATAGGAGTAAAATAATCCAAGAAAATTTTATTTAGTTTGGCTTTTCTTGGTTGTTGTAGAGTAAGAATTTGCATATTTTATTATAGACATTTACTTGGAATTTTTGGAGCATTTTGTACTAAAAATTGGGGGTGCTACAAAGAAATTTTGGGCATCTTTCACCTCCTTTTATTTGTTAGTTTTTTGCAAGTCAGAAAAAATACAAGGGGAGGTATTGCCTAATTTTCACCAAATTGGATCATTTAAGCATCCAAGAAGGACCCAATAACCATCCGTTTGTAATAAAATAATAAAAACCTCTTTTCCCCTTTATTTACAAGGGATATCCATCAGTACAAAGACATTGCAATTTTGAGGGAGCTAGGAGAGCCTTCTAGGCATCCTACTCCCCCTACCTAGTGGGGGGCCTCTTGTGTCTTTGCCTTATTTTCATGGTATGATTTTATTGGGCATAAAATTAACCTTTCGTAGCCAAACATTAGATTAGTTTAATTTCCTTTTAATATATTAGATTTCAATTTTTGTTTTATATTCCATTTCATTTATGAAAAAGTAACAAACCCCTTCAAGTCTTGCTATGATTTCTTCCATTGTAAGCCTAGTTTGATCCTTTCCATTACCAAAGAGAGCTTGTTGGTTTATTTAGTTTAATTAGGGAAAAACTCTTAACTTGTATTGTGAGTTTGGGGGAAAATAAAAGGTTGACTTGTGAAATCAGGATAGTGAGTTAAACCTCCTATTATTGGATATCCTTGCAACTATTAACTTGTGAAATAAGGGGAGTACTCATTGGAGCAAACCTTCCTCCCATTGGATCTCCTTGCAAATTATCTATCCAATTTGAAGGATAAAGGCCAAATAGTATGCTAAGATTAGATTATTTATATTTTCTTGCAATCACACATGTCACATGCCTGCATCTCCATTGTGCACTCACTAAACTAATAAACCCAAGTGAAATCAACTTAAAAAAGTTTACCGAGATCACTCTACAAAACACATATACAACATACACCATTGGGTTACAATTTCATTGCCAAATTTATTTTCAAGCAGATTTATTTTTCAAAGCAACAAGCATTTACTTTTGGAGCTAGTCTATTTCGTCATTTAATTTATGTCATTTGATTATCCATTGGTGTATAATTCATATTGTATGCTTGTGGTTAATGAACTCTTGTGTAATCTAATTAAATTGTAGAGCTAGTTTTCTCGTTTACTATAGCTTAATCAACCTTAGTTTTTTGAGGGACTACCCCACTTGGCTTTGCTAGGATTTTTCCTAGACAAAGGAGTCAATATTGAGTGAAAACAATTGATTCAAGACTTTCCCCCAATGCCACGCTTGGTGGAATAAATATTTATTCCATGTAACCCATAGGTTTCCATTAGATATAAACAAGGCCCAACACTTGATTTTGCATCTGAGGGGGCCAATGTGCCCATGGCATAGGAAGGTACCATCCAAAATTTACAGTAAAATATTGGAAAGTATCAAAAGATGTGTGTCCATATCATAAATGGGGCCACTGTCTTTGGAGCCACAAAGAATATACATTCAATTTCCTCATTGGATTCTTGAAACATTTTCGTAAGCCCCATTAGAGAAGGGAAATCCTGAGTGGAATTATTTTTCTCACAAATATTACATGTCTTGCCATTATTCAAAGGAAATTCTTGAAGAGGATGTTTATTTTGACATTTGGACCAAAATATGGCCAAATCTAACTCAATCTCCTCCTTTTTATCCTACAGGGTATATAATTGAGAGTTATCTAATTGAGATTTATCTAAATGATATTTTTTTCTTTCTAAAATATATTGGAATCTCTCCACATAATTATCTAAATTTTCATCATTGGATTGGGATATTATGAAGATTTTTTCTTTAATATCCTGGACTTTACAATAGTCCTAATATTTTTTCAAAATTGTTTTCTTCATATGATCTGAAGTTCGAATGGAGTTTCCTCCAAGTCCCATAAACTAGTAGAAGGCGGCATCTTTTAATATTGCAGGAAATAATTTTAGTTTTTTAGGATGTGTAGAGTAATAATAATTACAACAAAGAACATAAAACACAAGCAAAATTTTTTTTGGTTTTCCTTAGACAAGCCAGGGAAATTTGGAAAGGAAGAGAGAGAGATATATTCTTCATTTGAATTATTGCATCAAGATATTGGATGGGGAATTGGAAAGTGATAGGTCCCTATCATCTAGTTCCATTTAATTCTTCATATCCCATATTTTATTTTCTTAGGAATTCGGGGTTCTAAATTTTATTAGAACCTTCAAAAATTTCCAGTTCCTCGTCATATTAGTTTTTTTAATGTTCTATGTTGTAGCAATCACTTATAAAAATTCTTCTTCCAATACCAATTAATTATCCAATATATTTTCAATCACCCAATAACAATAACAAATTGTAGATAGAACATAAAACCATATGCACAATAGAAGACAACCAAAAACAATAGAGACATAGAGTTTTTGGTCAAAGACCAGGGAAAAACCCCATAAGGGGGAAAACCCTTTCCAAATTCTTCTTCTATTAGATTTTCATAAAATGCTTAGGAAAGAGACATGTAGTCCAAGTACATAAGAAACTATTCAAAGGTCAACTCCTTGACCAACCAAATCAACCAATAAATATCCAATAAATTATGAGCATAAAAGCCAAATATAATTAAACTTCAATTTTGCAATTTTTTGTTAGAGTCAATAGTAATCAACGACGACGTAACAACCCTAGTAAAAAATCCATGTAGTAAAGCTAATAAAGGAAAAATAATAACCAAGGTCATGGGACACGTATTCCAAAATGAATGTTGGGAGAAAACATAGCGAGAGGGATCACTTGCAATTAATTAATGGCTATGGAAATTGGCAAAGTAAATGTTAAAGACTTTGGAAAGGCATGAGACATTTATTGGGAGGTGAAAGGTCACAGGTTGCATGTGAGGAGGAAAATGAAGGAAAATGAAGAAAGTAGAGGCCTCATTAATAAAAAGGATTTTGAGGATTAGTTTGTAGCTTTTTGTCAGTTCAGTTTTGGATCTCTCATTTTCTACTCTCTCTCTCATACTCTTGGACACTTACAGTTTTCTTGGAGAACTCTTGGAGTAGTGTGGCATACTTGGGATTTGGAGCAAGAAAGAAAAGGAAGAGTAGTAAAGTGCATGAGGACATAGGGATTGGTAGTTACAACAGGTTTTTCTTGTAGGTATCGAGTTTCAGGTATGATTTCCTTGCTATTTTTGGCATGCATGGAACATGCATGTGGTGCATGTGGTTTCTTGGTTATGATATGTCATTGGAATCAAGGATCACCTGGATTGATAATGGTTTTTCCTTGTCTTTCCATTTCCTATATGGCCATGATGTTGTCAGTTTTACCTTTCGTTTTCTGGTTGGTGCTCAGGTTCCTCATGGTTATGGGTTAAGTTATTAGTTCTTAGAGATTTGGTTGGAAAAACACTCTGGAAGCCTTGTAACATCTTCGGTTGAGTTATTAGTCCTGGAAGCCTTGGTTAAAAGAACACTCTAGAGTCCTTGGTGGGTTGATTTTAGTCCTGGAAGCCCTAGTTGGACAATCACTTTGGAGCCTAACAGTGGTTGTGGGTTGAGTTTGTTAGGAAAAATACCGATGGGTGGTGGGGGAGGGTGAATAAGTATTTTAAAATTCAATCAAACATTTCATTTTATTATTCATATTTTTGTACTCTAATGTAATTAAGTAAACTATCGTATGTATGTGACTATGATGAAAGAAAGCAATGTACATCTACTTAGATCTTTCGATATAATTCATCATATTTTCTACTTTAAACAATATGTCATTACTTTATTAGCCTTTAATTGAGAAATAAACATGAGCAGTAAGAATAGAATAAACTATCACACATAATAATCACATCGACACATCAGGACACTAGGAATTTCAGGTGGAAACCCAATGTGGGAGAAAACCACCGCTCTCATCATCTCTATCTTCATCTTTTATTATGAAAAAAATCTTACAATCTTGTATTAGAACAGACTCATACTAGTATCTAGGAACCCACCTACAAAAGGCTACAACCTTTACTCATTCTCCAGTACCCATTAGAAGGGAGCTCCGGCCACTTCATCGCATTTACCAGAACCCATTAGAAGGGAGCTCCAACCCCATGATCAAATTCACTAACTATACTGGACAAAAGCTTTGAATTCCACACTGAAGGCTCCAATCCTCAACACCTTTGTCAACCACATTTCATTATATTTCATACTAGATCCACCTAGTCAAAAACATCAAACCTGTCGGCCACTTTTCATCATATTTTTAGACTCGACCCACTACCATAATTTAAGCCCAATACCAAATAATAATACTAAAACCAATATTTGTATAAAATTACGTAATAATTGAACCAATAAAATCGTAAAATTAGTCATTGAGTATCAATAAACTATTGCACATGATCAAACTAAACTAGAACATATCATAGCAATTTACAGCTACTCATCAATATACCAATCCAAATATTGTTACCCATCGCAAAAATAAACTACTTCTACTACAAACCCTAATCAACCATATGTCTTAATATGTACAGTATTATTCTTAATCATACCTATGTATATACATGCTTCTCTTGAAGCACACCCGCGTATATATCTCAAAACATTGATACTTGAATCTAAATCATTATCACACTCAATCAATCACTAAAACACATGACGAACCCATCACATATCACTGAACCAAATAGAGATCATCATACAATAACATCATCCCTGTTCTACATATTATTTCATAAAAAAGTCAACACTAGGAAGCACATATTATCATAAGAGATACTTCGTCAACATAGACAACAAACATAATAGAACTGATTAGACATCATTAACAACTCATACTGCAAAATGCTAGCAGATGTACATGACTCTTATAAAGCATATCCACATGTGTACATGCTTCTCATTCACCACAACTACATACTTATCTATCTACTGCTCTAGGTGGATATTGATGGCCACCCACTTATTCCACCTAGACCTCTAGTCAGTTTCATTTGTTTCCTTGTTTATCGCAACATTTATTATTTTTAGTAATTTTTCGGGTCCTAAACTTCTGCAAAAGTTTTGACCCCCTAACCTGCATTCTTTTAGATCTGCAACAAGACCATATCCATAGGCATGAGCCTACCACAAATCTTGTATTATTCAGAGATATATTTCCAACAAGGTATCATACACGCAAAATGAAGATAATATGACCAAGCTATGACCCGGGGAAGTTGACTGCCCAACTAACCCCAATGGGGCGAACAAACTCTTGTCGTTCCATCTCCTGGGGTTGGGATTTTGGTTGTTTAGGGTTTTCCCTTATTGCTCAATAATAAATAGTCCCTTGAGCCTCATTCTAACATAGGTCAAAGGAATGTAGCCACCTCATCACTTCTCAGAGATAAGCTACCATCGTTCGAGCTAGTTTTATTTCCATTATGTCTATAATCATATTTCAATATTTGATATTAATGAAATGTGGTGTTATTTTTGCTGCATCTTTGTATTTATGGTTATATCTATAATTTTTTTCATTCCTATTTAAGTTTGGATCAGTGATATTGGAGCAATCTTCTCTTTCTATGTTTTTCTTGGCATATTCCCAACGAAGTCAGGATATAAGGAGTTAGTGCTCGAACTGGTTGAACCTTTATAATACCAACCTCAAAAATATCGACGAACTCCCATGTCAGAAGAGAAGGAAGATGAGGGTGGAGGAGATCCTTTCAAATTTTTTCTCGAAAAAGCCCTCCAGCGACAGAGGAATGCGATGTTGGCCAACTTTGCCCAAATCCTTCAGCGACTACCCAAAGGTGATACATCTCCTTCCAATAGCTACTCTAGAACGGCCACATGAGTTAAGGTAAAATTTAACTTTGGAATCCCCATATTTGAAGGTTAGATAGATGTGGACAAGGTAGATAAATGATTAAATATGCTGGAAGGATATTTTTCTGTTCATGATTTTACTAGCCGAGAAAATATTACTTTTTCACTTCTTAAAACTGCCCCCCCACGTCAAGGATTGGTGGGAAATCTACTATGAGAAGAAGGATGAAAGTACACCCTCACTATTTTCAGTCGCACCCACTTGGAATGCATTCCAAGATGCCATCAAGGAGTAGTATTACCCTGTTGGGAGATATGAGGATAAATACATAAAGTGGACCAAATTGCGAGGGGAAGGGACCACGATGTGTCAGAGTTTACCAATGTTTTTCATACCCTTTGTATGAATTTGGGTATCAAGGATTCTGAGCAACATTTGGTACTTAAGTACCATGGTTTCCTACCCCACTACATCTAGGATGAGATGGATTTGTTGGACATATCTTGGCTCAGCACGACATATTGATACACTCTCAAGATTGAGAAAAATTTTAAATAGAACAAGTGAGACTTTGGATATGTGAATTCGAAGCAAGGGAAAGGCGCCCCCAAAACACAGAGAAAAGTACAAGACCAATGTAGGGAAACCTAGGAATACCCATTGAAGCTGTAAGAAAATAAAAACACCACAAAGACAAAGAAGGTCACGAGAAATTCATGTGAGTTCCATAAAAGCCCCACTCACAACACGAGTGAGTTTCGGGCCAAGAAGTCATTGGTGGCTAAGATGAAGGGTTATAAATCAGATGCATGTTTCGACTCTGAGTGAAAAGTCAACAAGGGGAAAGAAAAAGGGAAGCAGATCATTAATGTGGAGCCTAGTGCCACTGTGGCCACCATCAAGATCTAGAAGAATGAGCCCGAAGATTGAAAGGAGTGGGAACACCTATTCCAATCACAGATGTGGATGAAGGGTTCTTTGCTGCATTCATTGTTGACAATGGAAGCAAAAATAGCCTCATTTTAGTAGACATCATGAAGCAATTGGGCCTACTGACCATAACACATTTGCAGTTGTACACCATCGGGTGGCTTCACTAAGGATAAGATCTCTGCATCAGAAAATAGTGTCACCTTCCCTACAACATCAAGTCCTTCATGGATGAGGTATTCTGTGACGTTTCTCCTCTTAAAGTTTGTGATGTATTATTAAGAAAATGATACTTGTGGAAGTGACATATTGTATATGAGTTTAGAGCTTGTTCTATGATTATTACTTTAGGAAATAAGTTGTACAGGATACAGGTGTAGGTTTTAACCCTGTACAGAAACTACCTGCATACGAACTCTAATACATAGAAAATAAACAATGCGAGAGCTTAACACATAAAACACATATACACAGGTATTTTCCCTTGGATCCCAAAACTGGGACTACCAGCTTGATTTTTCATTATTTTCCTTTCAATGTCACAATACATATTTATACATGCCAGAGCATCCAATACCATGGACCGAAAACCATCGCGTCCAAAATCATGGGCCAAAAACCATCACGTCCAAAACCATGTGTGAAAAATCATGCACAAAACCATAGGTAGGTTTGTTGAACCTAATATAGGGTCCAAAAACCCAGACCCCATAGAGTGGGGTTACTTGCACCCCTCAAACCCCCTGTGACCCCACCCACTAAGCAATCCGTGCAACAAAGGGGGGGTTCCACCCACCTTCTAACCCCCTAGTTAACTATGTCAGCTAGTCGTGGAAAGAATATAACACAACCCAACATTCTCCCACTTGTTGTTTTCTTTCCACAGGGGGGAACAAGAGAGCTTAGTAATTTATCCAGCCCTGGAACGCCCATAGTTTCTCTACACCAAGAGAACTTCTCAGAGCTCACATATTTTATCAGTGCATCTGAAGTGTTCTTAAAAGTGTCCACCTTTACCAATAACACCTTTTTGTCGTCTATCATATCCCTCACAAAGTGATATTGAACATCAATGTGCTTTGTATTTGAATGTTGTGCAGGGTTCTTTACCAAGAAAATTGCACTTTGGCTGTCACAGTCTATCCTTATGGCTCCTTTTACTAATTCCATACTTGAACACAATCTCTGCAACCAAAATACTTCCTTGCTTGCATGAGTGGTTGTCATGTATTCTGTCTCTATAGTTGGTAGTGCCACTACAGATTGTTTCTTACTCATCCAGCTAACTGCACCTCCAAATAGGTTAAACACATACCCCCTTGTAGATATTGTTTGATCCAGATCTCCAGCCCAGTCTACATCAACAAATCCATGAATATCGAACACTCTATCCAATCTTGGTCTTCCTTGGTAGCACAAAGCATAATCACTAGTGCCACGTAAATACCTAAAAACCCGCTTCATTGTTGTCCAATGCTCCTTCCCTAGTTTTGACATAAACCTGCTCAATACTCCCACTGCATGTGCAATGTCTGGTCTAGTATAGACCATCACATACATCAGCCTACCAAGTGCACTTGCCTATGGAACACGAGACATGTCCTCTTCCTCTTCTTGTGTCTTGGGACACTATTCAACAGATAAATTTACACCTATAGGAATAGGAACCTTCATCGGTTTGCTATCCTGAATATTAAACCTCTGCAATATTGTCTTGACATACTTCCTTTGGTTTAACCAGAGCTTCCTCTTTGTCTGATCTCTTTTAATTTCCATACCCAAAATATAGTTTGCAGCACAAAGATATTTCATGTCGTATTTGGAGGACAAATGGGTCTTCAAATCTTGGATAATTTCTTTGTCATTTTCAACTAGAAACATATCATCCACATACAAGACTAGATAAATAACACAGTCACCAATTAATTTAAAATACACAGAGTGATCTGCTTTGCTTCTGGTGAAGCCAAGTCCCTGTATAAATGTATCAAATTTTTGATACCACATCCTTGGTGACTATTTTAACCCATACAGAGACTTATCTAACTTGCATACCAATTCTTTCTTACCCTTCACCGCAAAGCCTTCAATTGCTTCATGTATATTTCCTCTTCCAGATACCCGTGAAGAAATGTTGTCTTTACATCCATCTGTTCTACCTCAAAATCAAAAGCAGCAACTACAAATAAAAGTAATCTAATAGAAGTTACCTTGGAAATAGGAGGAAAATATCACCAAATCAATTCCCGACACTTGGGAATAACCTTTTGCTACCAACCAAGATTTGTATTTCTCAACCTTTCCTTCTACATTTGTCTTCTTCTTGAACACCCATTTTCTGCCAATGGGTTTCCTTATAGCCGACAACTCCACCAGATCCCAAGCCTCATTTTTGTGCAAAGATGCCATTTCATCAACCATGGACTTTTTCCAGAGTTTTCCATCCCCTGAATCTACTACTTCCTTCATAGTTTTGGGATCAATGTTAGTAATAGATAAAGCAAAATTTGACTAGAAAGCAGATGGACTATACCTTTCTGGTTGCCTTCTTTCTCGATCTGATCTTCTCACACCCAAAGTTTGTGGCTCTTCATCTTCTGATTCCTCCTCTGTTGTAGAGTCTGATTCTTCCTCCTTAAGATCAAATCCTATCTTCTCAGGTTCCTTTGGTTGGACTTCATGTTTAATAACATCTTTTACCTCTCTGAACACCACATCTTGACTATACACAACCTTCCTTGTTACTGGGTTCCAAATCTTATAACCCTTTAAACCATCCTTATACCCAATAAAGGTGCA
>APFE030408687.1:34217-50431 GCA_000404065.3 Pinus taeda
AACATGTACATATGCATCACATCCAAATACCCTCAGATGTGAAAGAGAGGGTTTCTTACCAGTCCATACCTCTTGTGGAGTCTTATCCTCCAACACTAATGAAGGTGATCTGTTAACAAGGTAACATGCAATCTCCACTGCCTCTGCCCAGAATTCTTGTCCTAATCTGGCACCACTAAGCATGCTTCTTGCCCTTTCCATCAATGTCTTGTTCATTCTTTCTGCAACTCCATTTTTCTGAGGTGTATATGGAGTAGTCTTCTGTTGTGCTATACCACACTTCTTACAGAATTCTTCAAATAACTTATTGCAAAACTCTCCATTGTTATCTATCCTCAGCACCTTTATATTTTTCTCTGTCTAGTTTTCCACCAGAGCCTTAAATTATTTAAACCTATCAAAGACTTCATATTTCTTCTTAAGGAAATATATCCATGTATTCCTTGAGAAGTCATATATGAATGATACATAGTACACAGACTTACCCAGTGATGGAACCTTCACAAGACCAAACACATCACTGTGCACAAGCTCTAATAGATGTTTCGCCCTCTTACCACCAAAGGGGAAACTCACCCGATTCTGCTTCCCATATACACAATTTTCACAGAAATCAAAATCCAAAGAGCTATTACTCATACCTTATACCATACCTTTACCATGAAGTATTCGAAGGCCCTTATCTCCAATATCTCCAAGCCTTTGGTGCCATGACATGGTCTTCTCTCCAGAGACCTCAAGATTTTCTACTCCACTTTCAGGAACCACGAAACTGTTGCACCCATCAACAACAATGCTACCTTTCAGCTTTTACAGAGTTCCACTCTGAAATCCCCGCATCAATACCAGTGCTCCTTGAGCCATCTTGCAGGTATCCTTCTCGAACACTATTTTTACACCTACATCATCTAGCTTGCTTACAAAAAACAGATTTCTGGCCAATGCAAGAATATGGAGAAAACCCGGAAGTGTTCTAATCCTTCCACCTTGCAACTTCAACTTTACTTTTCCATGGCCAATGATTCTAGCATTCCTATAATCCCCTAAGAAGACATCACCACCATCATATTTCTCATACTTGCAGAACAACTCTCTATGGGGAGTGAAGTGAAATCATGCACCTAAGTCAATCAACCATGCCTCATGATCTACATGTGTACTTGAAGAAGCCAAGTACACATCCCCACCTTCATTTGAGGTGGTTTTCACCTCTGTAGAAGGAGCATCATCAGATCCCTTTCCTTTATCAGGAGCTTTAGATTTACAATCCCTTTTGTATCACCCTTCCTTTCCACATTTCTAGCACACCACCTTTACAGGTCTTCCTAGAGATTTAGATATCCCTCTAGATTTAGATCTCCCACTCTATAACTTATTTTTGTTTCTGCTCTAGGACCGTGCTCATACAGACAAGGAATCACCATTCTAGCTCTCCATATTTTTCCGTCTCATCTCCTCCGTTAGCAAGGATGAGACTATTTCATCAAACGGCAAAGTAGTTGTATTTCTACCTATTTCAATAAATATACTGTTAGCACCTAAATCAGCCTTAGGCTGAAGGAAGGCAAAATTCAGGGTAACCACAAACCATGCTCGGTCTAGTAGCTAGCCCTACCAGAACAAGAGAGGGCTCTCTCCAAGTCACACTCAGTGAATAGATAAACAATATGGTCTAAGATGACTAACAATGAATATTGATTTTAGGCTAGTAAATAAATATGGAAACAAGAAGCATATTTTTATAAATGACTGAGTTTTTGGGATGTATGGGACCAACGAGCAGCAAGGAGCAGAGAATTTAACACAAAGGCACAAATTACTTCGTGAGGCAAGACAGGCGAAAAGCCTAGAAAATAAATTTGAAATAATGTGGAATGGAAAGATTGTTTAGGAGGGTGAAAAGGGCATAAACACATGAATCCTTTTGAAGAGAAGAAGAACACCTAACGTGAAACATTCCCACAGGCAGAGCAATAAACAAGAATTCTACCTTATATTACTTAGAAAATTTCAGTAGAAATGAATATGAATGAACTATGAAACATAACGAAATACATATGAAACATAAAGAGAACACATTTGCTACACTCACAACCACATGAATCTCATGAACCAGAGCCGCTGCCTTTCATAAATTCTCTGTCAAAATATACAATGAAGAACTGAGTTTCTCTCCCACAGTCTCCCAGAAATTACAACCAACCTTTTGCAAATAGTTTTGCATACAATAAATAGACTATGCCATTGGGAAATAGAACGACCCACAGTTGGGGAGTTTTTCAAATCATTACAAAATGGAAATGGAAAGCCAACCATTAGTGACAGGTGCAGCGTTACAAAAATGGCAAATTTCTTGGGTGACTGCTCGCCTTACTTTTCCACTTGGATAGAAGCCAACATTTAGTGAAAATAATCTTTAAACTTTGCCTTAGGTGCCGAAAAAAGTGTAGTGTAAACGAGCGGGCCCACTTGGAGAAAGTTGCGAATCGAAATTTCGCAGAGCGGAAGTGATTTTGGCCTTTGGGTCTATATGCGCCGCGCCCAAATCTATATGTGTTGTGCCACTTTGGAGGAGATTTTGAGGTACTAATGAAGTCCAAATTGTGCCCACGTCTGCTTGTTAGAAAGCCCTACCTATCTACTTTCCAACCCAAGTGGAACTTCTGAATTTGGTGTTCATTTGGCCCTCCAAAACTTCAATCTCCCAAGACTACTTCATGTGTGTCAAAATAGGGGCAGAGAGGTCATGTTTTGAGTGTTTTTGACCTCCTGGGGACTCAAAACTTGCCCAAACTTCTTGGACATGCACCAGAAGTCATGATTTTTCACACTAAATCCAAAAATTCAAACCATTCTTGATTTGGAGCTCCCAATCCTAAGTGTCGCGCCCCTGTGCATAGCGCTTTTTGCAGGAGAGGTTTGGAGGCCTTACCGGTGTCCAAATTGGGTACAGGATAGCTCGTTGGAAAGGTATTTGAGTATAATTTCCAACTCAACCTAAATGTTTCAATTTGGAGTTCATTTTCCCTATAAAAATCAAATCTCCCAAGACTAGTCAAAATGTGCCCAATGAGGCTGCCTCAAGGTAGAGTGCTGTTGCAGTCAACTTTTGGAGGTGTTCCGCAACTCAAAATTGAGATCAAGATAGCTCATTGGAAAGCTATGTGTGTCTAGTTATCATTTTATGCATCAAGAAATTCATTTGGATAACCAAGCTAGGAGAAAACGTGATTTTCCCAAGGTCACTTTAGAGGTGCATCAATTCTCCCGAGGCAATTGTATTTTTGACATTTCTCTAAAACCATGGCACCTGTGTAAAAAGTGAAGGAGGGTTTTCTTACTTGGCCTATTGTGGAAAAAAAAACTCTTAGTTTTCCAAAATTAATCTTTTCTTGCTCAGAAACATCATTTGAGTGAATTATTGAACCTTCCTCTGGCCTGCAAGTGTCATTGAAGCACTTTGAGAACAACAATTTGCAAACCCTAGACCTAATGACTGAAATGAATCTTGTCCATTAAAAGATCAAAAATTGGCTATCATGGATTTTAATAACTTTGATGAAAAGATCTAAGCTAGCAGGCACAAGACATGAGGGGAATGAACTGACAAGACCCTTCCATCAGATTATGGCATGCCTCTAGCGGAATGCAGCTGAGTGAATGGAGCGAGACACCTAAAAATGAGATGCAGAAAGAGTTTTGATCTCTGACGGAGGACTGACAAGACTAACTCTAACATTGGCTCCAATGGAGGATAGTAGCTCGAGCTCCTTTGAGGTGACAAGAACTGCAGATCTTTGGGTGAGCAGACAATGCCTTCATCCATTGGGCTATGGAGTCATTATTTCGACAAACCACACAAGACTCTGACTCATTTATTGACTGAAACCTGACTTAGACCAACTTAATTATGGAGCCAACATGACTGAAAAACTGACTCAATGCAAAAGGAAATGACTCATGACTGACTTAATTAAAACAAGAACTTACAAAACTTGTTTCAATGGCAGCAGTCCATCAAGATTCGAGGGTTTCAAATCATGATGACAACCACCTACGTACTAATGCAATATGTACAATCATGTGCAATGTGTCTTCTAATGTAACCAATCAAGTAGATGCCTCCTTGATTGATTCTCCTGATCAGATCTTCTGGTCAACAACAGATACTGGTAACTGGGCTTCCAAAAACATAATTAACCATGGTCTCCTTCATCACTGAATACTGTAATAATCATCTTCACTGCTGACTGCAACAAATCTACCATTGGATCCTGAAAAACATGAATATTAACCTCTTGTTGGAAAAACAAGGTATCTTTTTCTCTTGATTATGGTCTTTCTTCATAAATAAGAGTATGTTCCAGGTCTTCAAAAAATTCTGAACAAGTGGACGAACAAATCTCCTTTTCAAAGAACATTTCAAAACATGAGACATATGAGGAGGAATCTGAAAGGGAATCCTAAATGGTATGATCTTCTAAAGTCTGAATATATGGTAGGTCATATTCATGCAATATGATAGAAAGATTCTCATTACATTCATCACATTCATCAATCATGAGAAAAGCAACTTCAGATGTTTCTTGAAACCTAACAATAACATTTCTATCATCTACCATAAATTCATCCAGAGAAACTTTTTCACTTGCTTGAGCAAAGATCCCATCTTGCTGTTCATGAGCTGACTGGATTACCTCCTCATGAAGACTGTGTTCTGATGACATGAGAACATTTGGATCCAAAACTCTGTCTTCTTCATCCCAGATGATTTCAGCAGCAGAGTTCTCTTTCATGGGACTTAGTACAAGGTTTTCTTGGTCATCACAATCTGAATCTACATCTGAAATGGTTGTCTTAACATTATCACATTCTGAATTTGAAACTTGATTTCTCTGCATGCTGTCTTCTTCTATGGACAGATCTAAAACGACACTTTTTCTTTCATCACTTTCAGCCATATGGAACTCTTCAACTTGCTGATATATTTCATGTAATTCATGTTGACTGTCAAGATGCAAAATTCCTTCATTTTCCACCATACAAGGATCTTGATTCTGTTGCAGAGTTTCCTGAGCATCTTGATGGGACTCCTCTAGTTTCTCTTCATGTTGCTGAAATGGATTCTTGTACAAGGCTTCCATGATCTCATCATCCATAAAATTATCATCCTCATAGTATTTTTCAAGGCTTTCAATAAAACTAGAAGCATGTTTGCAATAGTCATGAACTAGATTTAATGATGGATAAGAACCTTTATATCTTTCAATGAACAGGGCATGAAAATCCTTTAGACAGTAAATACAAGCAGCGGGCAAATTTTCATACCAAGATTGGGCTTCACCTTCCAGAGTGGCTAGGAATATCTTCATCAGGCAATCTTCGGGAAAATCAACTTTCAACTTGCGAATATGCATGTGAAATCTAACTAGATGTAAAGCAGCATCCTTCCTACCATCATCTTTAAACGTAGGCAAATTCCTTGACCAATCTACTTTCGGAATCTGATTTGGAAAGCCTGGAATGTGATCTCGGCTCATGGGAGCGTATTTTCTTGCAATCCACACCATTTTAAAAAATCTCAAAGCTACTGATCCCTCTACAGTGGAGTCACCATGAAGCACCGGTTGTTGGATTCTTCAATGAAAGGAGTCGCCAGATGAATGATTTCAGTCGTCTTCTTATGTCTAATTGTTGTTCACCATCAACCATCAGTTATGAGCTTGATAGATATACTGGGGCAAAACAATCTTCAAGCAAACCATTTTCTCCCCAGCGGATTCGCCACTATGTTAGCACCTAAATCTGCCTTAGGCTGAAGGAAGGCAAAATTCAGGGTAACTACAAACCACGCTCGGTCTGGTAGCTAGCCCTACCAGAACAGGAGAGGGCTCTCTCCGAGTCACGCTGAGTGAATAGATAAACAATATGGTCTAAGATGACTGGCAATGAATATTGATTTTAGGCTAGTAAATAAATATGGAATCAAGAAGCAATTTTTGATAAATGACTAAGTTTCTGGGATGTTTGGGACCAATGAGCAGCAATGAGCAGAGAATTGAACAAAAAGGCACAGATTACTTCATGAGGCAAGATGGGCGGAAAGCCTAGCAATTAAATTTGAAATAATGCGGAATGGAAAGATTGTTTAGGAGGGTGAAAAGGGCATAAACACATGAATCCTTTTGAACAAAAGAAGAACACCTAACATGAAACTTTCCCACAGGCAGAGCAATAAACAAGAATTCTACCTTATCTTACTTAGAAAATTTCAGTAGAAATGAATACAAATGAACTATGAAACATAACGAAATACATATGAAACATAAATAGAACACATTTGCTACAGTCACAACCACATGAATCTCATGAACCAGAGCCGCTGCCTTTCATTAATTCTTTGTCAAAATATATAATGAAGAACTGAGTTTCTCTCCCACAGTCTCCTAGAAATTACAACCAACCTTTTGCAAATAGTTTTGCATACAATAAATAGAATATGCCATTGGGAAATAGAATGACCCAGAGTTAGGGAGTTTTTCAAATCATTACAAAATGGAAATGGAAAGCCAACCATTAGTTACAGGTGCAGCGTTACAAAAATGACAAATTGCTTGGGTGACTGCTCGCATTCCTTTACCACTTGGATAGAAGCCAACCTTTAGTGAAAATACTCTTTGAAATTTTCCTTAGGTGCCAAAACAAGTGTAGTGTAAATTAGCGGCCCACTTGGAGAAAGTCGCGAATCGAAATTTTGCGGAGCGGAAGTGATTTTGGCCTTTGGGTGTATATGCGCCGCGCCCAAATCTATATGCGTTGCGCCACTTTGGAGGTGATTGTGAGGTACCTGTTGTAGTAAAAATTGTGCCCAAGTGTGCTTGTTATAAAGTCCTACCTGTCTACTTTCCAATCCAAGTGGAATTTCTGAATTTGGTGTTCATTTTTCCCTCCATAACTTCAATCTCCAAAGGCTACTTCTTGTGTGTCAAAATAGGGGCAGAGAGGTCATTTTTTGAGTGTTTTTGACCTCCTGGGGACTCAAAACTTGCCCAAACCTCTTGGCCATGCACCAGCGGTCATGATTTTTCATGATGAATCCAAAAATGCAAACCATTCTTGATTTGGATCTCCCAATCATAAGTGTCGCGCCAGGGCGCGCCACATAGAGCCTGTGCATAGTGCTTGTTGCAGGGGACGTTCGGAGGCCTTCCTAGTGTCCAAATTGGGTACAAGATAGCTCATTGGAAAGGCCTTTGAGTATACTTTATAACTAAGCTAGAATTTTAGAATTTGGAGTTCATTGGACTGTTAGAAATCAAATCTCCCAAGACTGGTCAAAATGTGCCCAATGAGGTTGCCTCAAGGCAGAGCGCTGTTGCAGTCAACTTTTGAAGGTGTTCATCAACTCCAAATTGAGCTCATGATAGCTCATTGGAAATTTATTTGTGTCTAGTTATTATTGTACTCATCCATGATGTCATTTGGCTAACCAAACTAGGATAAAAATTGATTTTCCCAAGGTCACTTTACAGGTGCATCAATTCTCCCGAGGCAATTGTATTTTTGACATTTATCTAAAACCATGACACCTGTGTAAAAAGTGAAGGAGGTTTTTCTTCCTTGGCCTATTGTGGACAAATGACTCTCTCAGTTTTCCAAAATTCATATTTTCTTGCTTAGAAACATCATTTGAGTGAATTATTGAACCTTCCTCTGGTCTGCAAGTATCATTGAAGCACTTTGAGAACAACAATTTGCAAACCCTAGACCTAATGACTGAAAAGAATCTTGTCCATTAAAAGATCAAACATTGACTGTCATGGATTTTAATAACTTTGATGAAAAGATATAAGCCATTAGGTACAAGACATGAGGTGAATGAACTGACAAGACCCTTCCGTCAGATTATGGCATGCCTCTAGCGGAATGCAGCTGAGTGAATGGAGTGAGACACCTAAAAATGAGATGCATAAAGAGTTTTGATCTCTGATAGAGGACTGACAAGAACGACTCTAACATAGACTATCCCACGGATCTGGTAGAGAACGAAACAAACTGATGCACTTATCTTCATCCGAAATTTTAATATCAATAGACAATAACTGACTTACCACAGTATTAAATGCATTAAGATGCTCTATCACTGAGTCTCCATCTTTCATCCTTAGGTTATAGAGCTTTTTCCATAGGAGCAATTTATTCACCAGAGACTTAGATTGGTATAAAGTCGTAACTTGTCCCACAAATCCTTTGCCATAGCTTCCCCTGATACATTCAACAATACTGAATCTGAGACGCACAATCGTATTATGCTCTTTGCCTTTGGATCCAACTTCTTCCATTCTTCATTGGACACTCCTGTTGGTTTAGTAGCCGGATCTACCATGATCCACTGATCTTTATCCACCAACAGATCCTCCATATTGAATTTCCACAACTCAAAACTCTGACCATTGAATTTCTTGATCTCTATCTTTCCACTGCTCACCATCTTCTTTTACCACTAGAATCGATCTCGCAGGTCTCCCACTGAACAGGGTCTACCACAGGCTCGAGCGAAACCCCTCAGCAACAAAGGCATCCCCTTGAAGCAGAAATAGCTCTGATACCAAATGTAGGTTTTAACCCCACACATAAATTACCTACATGTGAATTTTAAAACACAAAAAATAAACAATGTGAGAGCATAACACATAAAACACACATACACAAATATTTTCCCTTAGATCCAAAAACTAGGGCTACCAACTTGATTTTTCATTATTTTCCTTTAAATATTACAATACATATTTATACATCCTGAAGCATCCAATACCATGGACTAAAAACCATCGTGTCCAAAACCATGGACCAAAATCCATGCGTCCAAAACCATGTGTGAAAAATCATGCACAAAAGCACAGGTAGGTCCACCGAACCTAATATAGGGTCCAAAATCAAAATTTTCTGGGGTGTTGCCCCAGACCCCATAGAGTGGTGTTACCTGCATCCCTCAAACCCCCTGTGACCCCCCCCCCCATTACACAATCCGCACAATGAAGCGGGGGCTCCACTGCCCTTCTAACCCCCCGATTAACTACGTCGAGTAGTCGTGGAAAGAATATAACACAACCCAACAACAGGAGGTAGCCCCACCTACCTCCATCTCTTTGATCACTACAAAAAAATGCAGTAAGATCATTTCACAGACCATAAAATTTGTTTTCCTTATGACTCAACCTTAGGGCAAGAAGAAGATTGTGGCCATGACTTACAGGCAGGGCTCCTCCACACAACAGTAACAGATGGAAAAGTTTGTGGAGTAGTACAAGGACATTTTCTCCTCAACTATGGGGATGCCTCTACACTGTCAGGTCAAGCACTCCACCGATTTGAATCTAGGTGCACCTCTACCCAATGGATCAATCTATCAATGCTATATTATAGAGAGTGATGAGATCAAGAGGAAGAATCAAGAGTTTTTTTAGAAAGGGAACATCACGCCAAGCTCATCACCATGTGGGATCTCAATTGTATTCGTATAGAAGAAGGATGGGACCTGGACACTCTGTATCAACTATTGGGCACTGAGCAAGTTCACTGTACGGAATAGATACCAAATCCTATGGATTGATGACCTTCTGGACTAGCTCAAGGGGGGGAAAATATTTCAACAGGATTTATTTGAAGTTCGGTTATCACCAAATTCCTATCAAACCCTTTGATGTATGGAAGTTTGCCTTCAAATCCAAGGAAGGCCTTTTGAAATGGTTGGTCATCCCTTTCGAGTTGACAAATTCCCTCGCAACCTTCATGATATTGATGAAAAACATCTTGTGACCTTTCACCACTACATTCGTGGTGGTGTATTTATATGACATCTGGATCTTCATCAAGAGTTGGGAAGAGCACCTCCACAATATTTGACAGGTCCTCCAAACCCTGCAACAACACAAGCAATGTGCCAATTTAGAGAAACACACTTTTGGCATGACCCAAGTCCAATATATCGAGTACATCATTGATGAGTAGGGTGTGCATGTGGACCCAACCAGGATACAATTCATTTGGGATTGGTCAACTCCAACCACTCTAAAAAATATCCCCAACATTTCTGAGCCTTGCCAATTTCTACCACAGGTTCATGTTGGGGTTCTTTCATATCACTTGGCCTTTAAGTGAAGCCACCAAGGGTGGAGCGAAATAAAAGTTATTTTGTTCTGAAACCCAATAGAAGGTGTTTTCCAAGTTGAAGAATTGCCTCTGCACTGCACCAGTGCTCACATTACCAAACGTGCAGTAAGCATTTGAGATTGAGAATGGTGCCTCTAACTATTCTATTGGTGCAGTTCTTACTCAGTAAGGGCATCCAATGGATTACCATAGTGAGACACATTCAGACATAGTTTGAAAGTGTCCCACTAATGAAAAAGAAATATATTCCATTTTGAAGGTATGTTGTCAATTAAATAATTATATTTTGTGGAAGGAAATGATCATCCACATAGACCACCAACCACTATAGTTCATATAGACAAAAGGGAAGTTTCAGAACGATCATGATCAGAAATGGTCCACATACCTACAATAGTTCCATTTGAATATTAATTATAAGAAATGAAGCACCAATAATGTTGTAGACTCCCTCATCTAACCACCAGTCATGGAGCTATGCTCAAATCATGTGGGCAAGAGACTTCAGGGTAGTTGCATCTTTACAAGAGTGATCCAGAATTTTGCAGCACATACCAGACACTCTTGGAAGGTAAGAAAGTTTTAATATTTTACCTCGAGGATGCACTATTATTCCACCTTGGGCATATCTATGTTCCTTCAAGTGAGTGTGCCAAGATGATTTGGGAGGTGCATTATAGTCGGGTCTAATGATGCTCATCAATAGGTATATTATATGGGTCACAATGCTATCCTCCATCTTATTAAATTATTTTTTCATTACATTTATCTACAAATTTTATTATATTATGCCTAATAAGTGGAGTAAAGATGTGTTACTATGTCATGTGGCCTAATGTGTGTTAAGTGTAGTAATTGGAGCAATTTTGAGTTGATTGGAGTGTAGGAAATCAAAATAAACAAGCAAGAGAGATTCTAGGAGGTGGTACACCTCCTTAAATCCTTGAATCAGTTGAATATCCCCTACTCTATCTCATAAATGCAGTGTCATTGGCAGACAAGTAGGTCATGTTCATTAGCAACTAAGTCAGTGCAAGTCAAAGAAGGGTTAGATTCACCTATTCTCGAGTTAGGGAGTCAAATATCCTTATTTTTTAGGAGTTGTTTGTAGCCCCACTTTTGTAAATAAACAAGCTAAGGGGCTCATTAGGATTCAAAATTTTATTATAGCCAAGAGGCCATTAAGCTAAAGCACATTCGACAGTTGTTTTGATTATGTATTCGACACTTTTTGAATGATAATGAGAATTTTTGTTTTGATCCAACATTGAGTTGACTTAGTGGCTGAAGCTCTTGGGTTAGGGCCCAACTGTAGTAGCAGAAGTTCCTCTCTTGTATCTATATTCTTAGTCTATAATGTTGATTAATTATTGAATTTTTTTCATGTTTCTTTTATCGTAGAAGATTGATTAAGTTGTTTCTTATTTATGTTTCCATTAGATTAGAGGGTAGATTATTTGTTGCATTCTGGTAGAGTAAAATCCATCAAAAGTCCTGTGACAGTGACCCCTATCTCATCTCCCTCATGGATCATGATTAGAGGACCCCCCTCTCACATCCCAAAAACAAAGTTTGATTTCCTGTGTGTTGTATAGATCAAATTTTAGCATTAGTTAGATTATTGTTTATGATTTATTGGAAATATATACAATTGCTATTTTTCTTCTCAATATTGTTGTAGCTTAGAAGTTATTTAATTTCATAGATTAAGTTCTTAACAATAGTTAGATAGGTTTCTCCAAATTCAGTTCATCTTTTCCACATTAGCATGTAATAATTTGCAAACTAAAAAAGAAACAGGTGGAGGTGTTATTGTAGGGTTGTTGATATGCAGGAGAGGACTCCATTCACCAACTCCATTTAGGGCTTCTCCACCTTTTCTTGATGAGCAACCACCCATGTTCTAAACCTCTATTTTTCAGTCATCTTGAGCAAGCCATCTTAGCCCAAATCTAGCCTTCTTGAAGTATTGGGCTTGGATAAGGGTGATAATAACCTTCCCCATACTTTTGAAAATTCTCATACACCCTTCCAACACTTCATCTCACAATTATTACCCTCCAAACCCTCTTAGCCAACTTCTTGTAGAATTTTAGGAGATCCCCTAGAAGTATAGGAAACCTATAGCAACATCCTGTAGCTCACCTATAACAATCTATTTTGACCTCCAATGATAGCCTAACCTAGTTTAGAAATAGTTTAACCCCTCATCTTGGACTCCATGATGAGAAGTACTACCTAGACGAGTCCTTTCACTCATTTTCCTTCCTGCAAGATCAGATAACATTAGTTCTTTAATTTCCATATCGAGCGATTAGAGTTTTAGTTACTCTATAAGTGTGAATTAGATATTCAATTCATGCAATCTTGAATTATGAAATGGTAGACCAATATTTTGTTTTCAAGCAACCTTGATAGCTAGATGATTGAGTGAAATTTATTATAGTTTCCTTTCTGAAAATTAAAATAATATTTGTGTCATTTCATAGCCTTTACAAGTTGGAAAATTTAATTTCCTCAATTAAAAAGAATTTACTTTCTTTGCACTAGGACTAGTCTTTGCATTTTCCTTTCAGTAGTTAGACTCCTTTCAGTTCAGTAGAGGAATGGTTTGGAACCCTAATGATCAAGTGACCCAGTTGAGGGTGGCATGAGTAGAATGATGCATCTACTATATATATACCACTATCACCTATAAGGTTGTACAAAACCACAGGTTTATAAAGTAAATTTTGTAGCTTTGGGAGTGTAGCATTCTTGTTGCAATACTGAGGCTCATCACTTTTTGGCATCGTTTCTGGGGAGGTATCTAGGTAGATGTAATTTATTCTTTTCTTTTTGTTTTCCATTCAGTAGATAGATATTATTCTTTCTTTTCTTTTTGTTTTGTAGTTCATTTAAAAAAAACACATACAAAGAGAAAAAAGTATTTCATGCCTCATAGGAGTAGAGACACTTTAGGGAAATTCTTGTCAAATACCATTGCACCATCAAATAGTCAAGCTTCACTCTTCTTCGGTGACTGTCAACTTCCCCATCTGACTACATGGGAGTTAGAGGAACCATTAGGCGATCAACATGAGATATTTGAAGAGACTATTGTGGAAGAAGAAGAAGAAACCATTCCACATAGCTACACCATGACTGAAAACAGAAATTAGGGTGCCTTTTCCATTAGAGAGAGTAATGGAGATGTTAGGTTGAAAAATATAAGCCCTTCTGCCCTTCATCAGTTCCATGGCTTCACCTCAGAGGACCCTGATACTTTTTTTTTTGAGTTTCTTGTTGTCTGTAGAACTTACAAATATACCTCTGATGACCAGAAGTTGAAGTTGTTCCCATCCACCCTTAAGGATGAAAACTTGTGCTAGCTCATGATTTTACCTGAGGATAGCATCACTACCTAGGTTCAAATGCAACAATCCTTTAACAAGTACAGGGATTATTGTAGGTCCAAATACACCAAAGAGGAAATATTTAGAATGAATCTTGGACATGTTGAATCCTTGGAAGAATATCAGGAAATGTTCCAGGTCAATTGGAAAAGGGCCAGATGAACCCTTGATCCTAAATCACTCAAGCTAGCCCTTCTTAAAGGAATCAAGGAGGACATACTTGAAACAGTAAACATGTTTTCTTGAGGAGACATTTATCAGCTACCTTATTATAACATCAAGACAGTATTCAAAAACCATTCTAGTGTTTCTAGGAAGAAGGGTAGGTCTAGTCAAGCTTTGGCCAGTTCCTCTTCCTGTACTGCATCTATCAAGAATGAAATTGGAAACATGTTGGAGGACTTTAAAAGAGAATTTTTTCACACATTTTATATACAAATGGACACCATGTAGATAAAGAGGAAACAATAGGAAGCAGAGAGAGCCTTAGCTATCTTCTATCCTAAATGCACTAGAAGGCAACCTAGAAATGAATTTCCATTAATTGTTATAGAGGTTTTCTTGGTCTATCAGGAAAACCATTCCATAGATAAGTGTCCTTCTTTTCCTGGATTAAATGTTGTATACCAAGAGGCAGAAAGTGGGGTTGAATAACCCTGGTACATCAATCAAAAGAGGCCTCAAGGGCCTTTACCATACTAGCAAGGCATGCAAGGTGCATCCTATTCCTATTACCATCCTAATCAGAATTCACCCTTGTGCCCTTAGTATTCTCTTAGTCATCCCTTATGGTCCACACCTTCTCCCTGGTCTTATACACCTTAGTATCCTCCCCAACCTTCCAATCAACCATTTCAGCCATATGCTTCTACATGTCCTCAATGGAATACCCTATCGTAAGGTTGAAGGCCTCAATTCAACCAACCACCTTCTTTACTACCTCCATATCCATCTCAACCACAACTCGTTCATACTTCTCTACCTAAGAAACCTCAGATGACTACTCAACAAAATCCAAACCTGAACAATAAGCAAGCATAACAGGTCTATAGTGGAGAGACATCTTACCCTACCTATGTTGTGGAGATTCAAGAAATTAACCTTAGGTTTTGAAGAGTGTTCTCAGATAACCAACCTCCATCTCCAACAAAGGATCTTGGAGAGGAAAGGAAGAGAGTTTCCCTAAAGTAAATCCCCCTCCTTTTCCTGAAATATCGATCCATCCTAAGTAGCACACCCTAAAAGAGACCGAACTTCTGGGATAATTGAAAAACGTGTGTGTTAAAATCCCACTCCTTTAAGCTATCAAGGATGTTCCCATCTATAATAAGATTATAAAAGAGAAATTATTTAAAAATCCTGGGAGGAGAAAGAAGGACACCCCTACCATCAATGTCATTGGTCAATTGCCTGATGTAATGTTGGGGAGAGTGATTTGCCAAAGTATCTAGACCCTGGAAGTCATGTGGTAGATGTGCACATTGATGGAATCATTGTCCCTAGCACCTTCATTGATCTTAGGGCTTCCATCAATGTGATGACTAATGATACCATGCTCAAACTAAACCTCCAAGTATATTTGAGAAAGACCACAACAATGTTGTAACTTGCAGATAGGTCCATAGTGGATCCTGAGGGGGTTGTTGAGGATGTATTTGGCTCTATTGATTACTGGGAGTATCCTACTGACTTCCTAGTTATCCAGCCCAAGACCAAATTCAATGGCTATCATCTCATCCTTGGAAGGCCATGGATAGTTGTTATAGACATATTTGGGCACTGCAACCCCAATCACATATGTCCATAAACCAAGGGATTCTAAACCCCTAAAAGTGTTGTTTCATACCCTAAAGGAACAAGGTCAGCTGATTACATCATTTCCCATAAGTTCTCCCTGAAAAACTGCTCAGAACTAGTCAAAACTGGACCATACAGACTGCTCCATGCTAAGGGTAGGGTACGATGCATCTCACCTATCACATGAAAAGGGTGCGATGCATACTGAAAACCCCTTTTGTAGGGTGCAATGAGTGAGAGCAGACAAATGGCAGAGGGAGTTTGCTAGGTGGAAACCCATATAATCTTCTAGAAACTTCTCATTAGACACTTGTCTCTCTGAATTTGGCGAGGGATGAGTAAGAGATCATGAAATATCCAAGTGGAACCAAGAACTATCAGTGAAATGACACTAATCAAAATCCCAAAAGCTGACTCACCCACCTACAAATATCTATATATGGATCCCTCATCTTAGAGATCCAAAGGCTGGAATTTTATATTTTTGTAAGGAAGTGTTGTTGGTTTCTCTGTGAAACATTGTAATGTTGGGTGATCTAGCTTTTCATGAGTTGAAGAGGGCTTTCACGTTGGGAGGATGGCGCTAGGTTAGACTACTGGGTTGTAATCCTCTCTTCTACTACTTCTATTAATAAAGCTATTTGAGTTTTCCTCCATATTCTTGTATATTTCTTAATCTTGTATTGGTGTATGCATTTGTATGGTTAATATACATCTGATCCTATATTTTTTATAGTTATAGTGTTGAGATTGCAACAAGATGATGGAGCTTAGTGAAAAGAGTCACCTTCACTAAGTGGGCCCGCAGGCTATTTTTGGCGCAAGTCTATTTTTAGACATATGGATCAT
>APFE030408692.1:0-16743 GCA_000404065.3 Pinus taeda
ATTATATTATTCTAATTATTTTAATTAATATATTCTATTTATTCTATTTTAACCATAACCTCTATTATATTCCATTTTATAATTAACAAATTATTAATTAGTGATAGATATCAAATCAAAAACGTTCACATTCTCTCTATTTTCCTAACGGCCATATTTTATCTCGAAGTTGTCTATAGTGGGATTTTTTGGATTTTTCGGTATTGGAATTTGGTGGAAAAATTTGAGGTGAAATCTTCATTTATGTTATTTAAAAAGGTCTTTTTACTGTATATATGGATTCAACACCCTGAAAAACCTTACGACACTTCGATTGTGCACGGATTACCTATCAAGCTTGTCATTTCAATAAATTTCTGTCGGAGTTTAGAGAAACAAGACCAGAAAACCCACCAGAAAAGCTTCCAAAATGTCTCACTAAAGACAACTCATCTTATCTCTATCTTAATGATCATATTTTATAACTATCCTTTCTACTTTCCTAATGGTCATATTTTATTATTATCCTCCCTACTTTCCTAAAATTCATATTCTATTTTTATCTTATATATATTCTTGGTTTAACAGTCTTACTATTCATAGACTTCCGCTAAAGCTAACAAATTGAAAACATTGTAATTTATTTTGAAGAGAAAATACTATCCATTGTAGTTAAACTTGATGTTTCATATATAAATCTCTCTATTCCATAAAACACATTAGATGTTAAATATCATTCTAATGATTAACTTAGTATTAATTTGATATGCTTGTAAATATTTTAAATTCAAAATGACTTGAACTTAGTCCTTTTTTTGATATACTTTTAAATATTTTAAATTCAAGATGACTTAGTGATATGATTATAAATATTTTGTTTTTTCACATGTATTTTTGTGTTTTTATTTTTTCTCTTTATTCCCTATTTTTATGGCTGAGAAAAGAGTTAGCAGTGACTTGTCATCTTTATGTAGATGGCTATCATTATATATGTGAGTTACCGGTAACGGGAGGAAGAAAATCAGCCTGGAATACCCACTATGCTTCGCTTTGCTACTTTTCAACCTTTCAACAAACTATGGATTCCCATATACCCATAATGGATAACAACTCAATGTCTAGTGGGGTATGGTCTGGTGGTAATGTCAGGTAGGTAATGAATATATTCTGTGTTTAGGTTGATATGGATCACTTCTCATCTCCGTTCTCTCGCCTAAGGAGGATCACCTACGAAAATGGACAAGGTCAACGTCTTTATGCGATAGCGATATGGTACATTGGATTGGGTTATTCCCAGGAATATATATCTTTCTTATTTTTAGTGGTAGTTATAGGTTGTTCATGAGGTGGGACGCCTAATTAGATTATATGATTTTAGGCTATTATTGTTAAGGTTATAGCCCTGGTTATGACCATGGCCAGGTTGTGCAATAGCTTTAGCAATTATGGTTTCGGAGGAGGTATCATACCCTGTAACCTGGGAATTTTTGACCGTTGCAATCCTGGCCTAGCGCATAGAAGATTTCACTTGTAGAACCTGGCCATGAATAGACTATGTATCTTATTCTTATCCTCTTATCTCATTTTTAGGTTAAAATTATATAAGGTATAGAAAATATTAGAAAATGTTTACAACCATATATTTCTTTGGTTCTATTATTTAGTATAGAATGCTAAATATTGGTAATTATCACATTGAACATCAAGTTTAGTGCGAATCTTCACTCAGCATCCTTTGGAATGCTTGGAAACTTACACTCAGTAAAAGTCTGGCAATAATGGTCGTTATTGTACTTACTAGTTACGAATTAAAAACTGTTTAGATATTAATAAATGTGTTATATTTCCCGGGTGGAAGTGAATGTTGGAGATGAGTCATTCTTCTCTGGTAATTAGGAGTCAGGTAAATTTTGAATTGTTTCTTCTATTCCAGAAACATTGACAACAGCACGAAGCGACAGATGGGCTATTTTGAATTGGTATCCCATTTTACTGGCATTCTATCTCATTTTAATATTTTTTTTTTCATTAAAAAAATGTGAAGATACATAATCAGAAATGCAGATAATGCCCAGTTTAAATGTATGAATGGCAAGTTTCAAAGTTTAAATATTTTCATCCATAATGCTATAAGCATTATAAATATATTTAGAAGCAAAAATAATCTTTTAGTCAAGTAAATATTGATGAAATAAATTTAATGCTAAAGTTGATAAAAACAAAAATCTTATCTTACTCAAAAGACATTAATAACTTTGTTCTAAGAAGTTTAAGAAGTTTTAAAATGAAAAGTGAGGAGCATAACATTTTTTATCTATCTTCATTTTGGAAGTTTACTGGTCTACAAATTCTTTCACATATTTTTATGTGGAATGTTTAATAGTCAAAACTAGCATTATATGTGAACATTGTCTTTCTCTCAAACTAGGGTATATAAATTTGTTAAATATATTATTTTCAAAACTTTATTTTATCAAAGATATTAATAATCTTGTTATAAGAAGTCCTAAAATGAAAAATAATGAGTACAACCCTCTATTTCCCTTTTCACTCTTGAAGATCACTTCTCTAAAAAAATTATTTCAGATATTCTTCATCTTGAATGTTCAATATCCTTGCTCAGTTAAGCAACTAACACTATATGTGAATAGTCTCCCTCAAACTAAAATATATAAATTTGTTAAATATAGCATCTTTAATATTAGGAACATTAAATTGTATTGCAAATTTCCGTAAATTATTGAAAATAAGATTAGTAATTTAAGAAATAATTTATTTTTAATAGATTTTTCTTAGTATGATTATAATTGGGATGTTTTGGATTAAAAAAATCATAATTTTATTTTTTATTTTTTTTCTTTTATGTTTTGTACTTGTAAGGTTACATGGTGGTCATGTTCAAGACTAACACCCAAACAAGGCAGGGAAATTAATTGGTGGCATATCATCTAAGAGTACCTTAACAACAAACTGGATGACTAAGGTTACATGGTGGTCATGTTCAAGAATAACACTCAAACAAGGCAGGAAAATTAATTGGTGACATAGCATCCTTAACAACACACTCGATGACAGTCTATAGCATGGACAAGGCCATAGCTTCTTCAATATTAATAAGTTTTTATTTTATGATCCTACTATAGAAACTACATCATTATTCTATTTTTATGGAATTTGGCTTATTGCAATCTTGTTCAAAAATATTGACAAAAGTATTTGTGAAGAATTTTAATGAGCAATTTGAGGCCCCAAATTGAAGTGGGTATAACTTATATAATACTTATTAGAATCATTATTACAACCGAAATTATAAAATACCATGACCACTATACCTCTTATAGAAATGGTCTCGCTAAATTTTGATTAATAAATTGAACATTAATCACAAAAATAAAAATTTCTCATGTGGGGTTTAAGTTAGAAACAAAAATATTTGTAACTTATGTTATATTTCTCAAAATAAATATCATGAACCCAATACTTATTGAAATTTGATGAATTGAGTTTTATAATATCATCGTTCAACCATAAAGGCAGGCTTCCTAGATATTAATTTTGTGAATTTTCATCCTTAGGGATATTATGAAATACAATTAAAAAAGTATTAGTAATCAACAATATTTAATCCTTTAAAACCCTAAATCTATATGCAATCAAAGAGAAAAGACAATATAGTGTTACAATAAGTGTTATCGTTCAACGAAAGTTTATATGTATTAAACATATTTGAAACCACTAATTTGCAACAATGCATATAAGAAAAAACATTGATTATCTTCTTCAATTATAATGTTGAATTTCTTATTACATAATCATCCTTAACTCATGTCAAATAAGAAAAATATCTATGTGTGGAAATTACAAACCATGAACATAGATGGTTGAAAATTAAATCCGTAATTCACACACGTATTATATAATAAAAAATTCATTAATATGCATAAGATGAAGTTTGTGCACCTAACATAACCTTATCAAAAGGCTAATACAGTGCATAAGTTCTCCAAAACCTTTCTAGGGAAAACTAAGAAAAACCTAGCTTAACCAAGGAGCTCTAACAAGAAAGAACCACTCAAGTGGGTTCTACCTGTTTCAATTTTTTTCTTCTTCACTAAGTGCAACCTAGGGTTTCATATGAAAAATGTGAATTCCATATATCTAAAGGATGAGTCCCTAATCTTAGGCTTCAAAATACTACAAGAAAACTAAGAAACCCTAGTTAGTGTGAGAAACAGAGAAACAATACAAATGAATATGAGAGAGAGAGAGAGAGGCGACTATTGCAATCTTATAGTCACATCTCTAATATAAGATATAAAAGTATGACTAGTGAGTGAAGGATTCCCTCCTTTCTCTATAAATGATCTGTAATTGGAACTTGAAGGTAATATACAAATTGCAAGTGAGATTTGTATGTATTTTGGGTATTGGATCAAGTTACTAAACACATAAACAAATGATTTTTAATCTTAGTTAATAGCCAAAATGGAGAAAAAACTACCATATTAGAAACACATAAGAACAAACAAAATAAAGAAGTTCACCCCTCTACTTGGCTAGATCTCCTCGTGTAGCTTCCAATGCAGGGCCTCTTTCATTAAGTGATCAAATTTGTGTTTTCATGTCTTTGAAATTATCAGAATGCAAAAACAATATCTCCAATGAATCCATAACTGTCAAAAACTCCCATCTAAGTTCTTTCTGCACCTCATTTGACCAAAAATTGAGAAAGTTATGCTTCTTACAAGATTTTCCCAATTTTCATACCTAGTCATCCTACAATCCGGCCCAAACCTCACTTGAGCACCGCAATCCCGAAACCAACGTTCAAGCCTGACCTACAATTATGTCTAACAATTGAAATTATTGGGCTATTAAACTGTCCATTAACTCTAAGTTCTGAAAAATGCGGTCATATGGGGGCCATCTCGCCAGGGGTTGGGGCTAACCAGCCAAGCCCCCAACTAACTACCATAGGTCACATTGGACAACGCAGAATGCGGGATGTGGTACCAAATGAGCATGCCATTTCCTTAAGTCTAGTTTCTGGTCACGTGAGGCCATGTGGCTTGGGGCTGTGTTACATGTCAATTTTTCGCCATGACACTTAATCAGTTTATTGGTGTTTCTACCATTCGAGAACATGTTTGAACCAACTCACTCAGAAGTCAAACAACCCAAAATATTTTGAAGTACATGAGAAATTTGGGCAAACTCGTTGTCACACCTAGTTAAGTTACACATGTGTTAATTTTTCTAGAGTTTCCCATGCATTCGCTGAAATTAACTTTGAGAATAGCATAGAGCTGCACTCTCTCTACCATTATAAACTTGCGCAAGTGAATTCAAGAAAGCAAAAATTAAAAGTACATTCCAGAAACATAGTTAGTTGAATATTTTCCAACTAAAAGTTTCCAAGTGATGCCTATTCAAACTATAACCCTCAGGTGATGCCTCTTAATCACTTTTCTCATGGAATCCTAATCCCTCAATTAAGGAGTCTCATCCTCCTCTTTTGGATTTGAAACTTCTTCCTCTTGGCCTATAAAATGACTAGAGGGTAGAGGGGTTGCAGAGGTCAGAACTCAGGGAAGACAAACTTATGCTATTGGTTTGCTATTGGAAAGATTGTCATCTAAGGATGAGATTGAAGGCATTTGGGAGGAACCTCGTGCATCAAGGCAAAGGTTGTAAGGATCCTCTTGATATTTTATTAATACAAATGAACACTTTCTCCATTGATTTGTCTTATTGAAATAATGAATTTTTTATAATTGTTTATAATGTTTATTAAGGAAAATTCAATTCCTAATTTCCTTTATCACTACGTTAAGTTGTTTGGATTATTATATTGCATGTTCTTTTCATCCTCTTATGGTCGATGCTTGCAGGCCTTATCAAGCATTGAATAGTTGCATCGAATGACAACAAGTTATTTTCATTGAGAATTTCGTGAAACAGGTAAGAGGTTCATCCATTAGCTTTTAATTTTTATAATTCAAACAAGTTCAACTTAGGGAAAGGGTTAGTTCAACAGTTTTGCTTGTTTCTAGTTTCCATCAAGGATCTACGAAGATCTCTCTTTTCCATAAGATTGATTTTTTTGGTGTAACAAATTGGCAACACAACTAGGGATACACTCTGTTCTCATATTTTTCCTTAGTTTTTCATTGTGGAAAAATTTCCAAGACAATCACGTAGGATACTCGAGGACTCCCTTGAGTATACACTGAGTCAGTTAGAAAAGATAAAAGCCAAAAAATCTAAATCATCGGGATATAGAACTACAACATCAACTAAAACTTCTACTATTATAGACTCTGATGTAAAAGGAATTGAAGTTAATCACCTCATAACATATACTATTTTATCCCTTGAAGTGACATAAACTGAATTTGATCAAACTCAGAAATTAACATCACATTAAGAAGGAATTGATTTACAAATTACTAAACTCATTCAAACTGAATTAGATACTGGAGACCTTTCAGATACAAATTCCTTTTCTGAACCAGAGATTGATGAACCTGAGTCAGGTATTTATGAAAATGAGACTTATACACCTAGTACAATGCATATTTGAGATCCTCCACATTCACCACATTTGAAACTTATTATTACTGATAGCCTCCCTCCTCATCTCAATAGCCTTGAAGAGCTTATTTCCAATGAAGAGGAATAACCAATAGTTCTACCAGTGAACCTATAGATATATCAAAGCTTTTGCTCAGATCTCTTCACCGTGACCCTTGGTATTTCACACCCTTGAAATTTTTAAGAAGGGACTCCATAATACTCCACCCCTCCTTATTCAACCGTACCAGGTTTCAACTGGTCTATGATGCCTTCTAGAAGTACCTCATCAGACACATCTATGTTTTCTACTTCTCCAAAGTCAACATTATATGGTGGTTTCCTACCGCCTAGATATCAGTCTCTTGCTAGAGCTTATTTAGGAGATTCATCCTAAAACTTGTCTTCAAACATGTCAATCGATGTAATTAATTCTACCAATGAAGGTTTCACAACTGAACAATTTATTACTATGATTTATGGTAATGTTGGCAATCCCAAAACTAATCTAATAGGTGTTTATTACCCACCTCAGGGCCAACCATCATATCCTCCACCCGGAGGTTGACCTTTAGGTTGATCTTACCCTATAGCTAGGGTGAAACCCTTTGCCATAAATTATCTCAATTATTTTCAAATGCATCAAACCAGTTTTTGTTAACTTTTTACGCATCAACCCAACATTGGAATGCCTTACCCTGGAATGAACACAATTTGCAACCCTTCGTTAAATCAACAGTCAACTCTAGTTTCTTCTCAAGTGCTTGTGTATCAACCTGTTCAACCTATTAGAGAACTTATAGAACAATTACCTTTTCAAGTGCAACCAAATGTCAACGTTTATCCATTGACACCTACCCAACAAGCACTTCAGCAACCTATCTGGAGTACTCCTGACACCTTGGTACAGTCTACTATACCAACAATTGTTGAGAACCCAAGTTCAGGTTCACCTCAAACTCCCATTCTAGGAGTAATGTAGATAATTTTCCCACTTATATCACAAGTAACAGTACAACCCCTTGTTCAATCTTTATCTCAGGTATGTAGTGTTCAATCTATTCCTACAATTCTATCAATGCCCCAAATACATGTTGTACAACATAACATCCCATATATGAAAGTGTTGTTTCAAGGGAAACCTTCCCAAGGTCTACCCCATAGTAAGTTTGTTCAAGGTCCACCTTTTCAAGCTAAATTTATCCAAGATAAACCTTTGCAAAATCAACCTTTTCAATGATTGTTCATTCAAGGCAAAATGGGTCAGAGTCTCCCTTTTCAGAATCAACCATACCTAGGTCATATGTTTCAACTACCTATACAACTGCAATATGGTATGGCTCATCCTAGATATCCAAGAGGTATGTAGATTCCAAATGCTAAGGCTATTCTAAGATATCTTGGGTATCATCCTCCTTGTACAGGACTTGTCCCCAAGGGTTATCAACATCCATCTTAGGATGCTAACGGCTAGTTGTCATTCATTAGAACTTTGGATTTTCCTAATATCTTTCGGTTAACTAATGATCCACTTCATCATTTACCATTTTGGCCAGCCATTCCTACTGTTATCACAAAATCAGCCCCTAATAGGCTACAAATCAGGAAGAATTTCAGTAATTATTTCAAAAAAACGTTTGGCTGAGGCTTAGCCTCCTCAACCTGAGAGGGCTCTCTCACTAGGTCAAAGATTTCAATTTAAGGATTAGATGGCTAACTCTATGGAAATAACAAATTAAAATGTATAAATGGTTGAAATACCAATCAACAAACATCCATTGGGCTATGGAGTCTAAGCATGTTTCAGTAATAATAGAAAGATCAGCTTAACATGGAAGTCAGGGCATCAAGAGTCTTATTATATCAACAAAATAGAGTCATAATGAAAGGAACATAGTTCATAAACATATGAAGGAATTTACAACATTATCAATGAATTATAAGTAAGAACCCAACCCTCTCATGCAAATTTGTGTCTCTTCACCTTTCTTTAATGCTATTTTCCTTTATTTTCATAAATAAAATTTTAATTAATGCCTCTTTTCCTTTGCCGAATTCCTTGTCAAATAATAAATGGAAAATGATGCCCACTATAGTTCTTTACCCAACACTTAGAAAGTTGGAATATCTGTCCCATGAACTTGGTCTTATTTTTCCTTTATTAACCTTTAGTACATGAAATTTGACTCGGGGTTGTTACAAACCCGTCCCCCTTAGGTGAACACCATCCTCGGTGTTTTATGGAACCTATGACAAAAAAACCACTAAAATAAAACATATTATCTATGTAGCTTTATATCACATCTCAATGTAATATTTACAATGAACAACTACTACAAACCATGACCAACATGACAAATATAACAATCATACCTCTTATTGGGGCTTTATAACATAGCTCATTACGGTATTTACAATCATACACATATATACATAAATATACCAAAACTCATTTCCTTGAGCCAACAAATAGTGAAGGATGCAAAGGCCACATATGATTTCCCATCTCCCATGTAGCTTCATTGGGCCCAAGGTGCTTCCATTTCTCTTTAACTTGCTCAATTTCTTGGTTCCAGAGCATGCATTGTTTCCTCTACAATATGCATTGTGGTTCTGGTTCGAATTCTCCCTCTAGTTCCACCTGCAATACATACCAGTCAATCACATGATAAACATGCTGCACAAATATATTAAGCAATGAAACATGGAAAACATCATGGAATTTCACTATAAGAGGTAGTGCAATTTTTTAGGCCACTGTTCCAATACTCTCAAGGATCTCAAAAAGCTTGTCATACCAAGGTGCCAACTTGTCACATGATCCAATCCTAAAGGAGCTCCTCTTGGGATTGATGCATAAGTACACATGCTACCGAACTTGAAACTCCTTAAATACCATGTATTGATATGCATAAATATTCTGCTTGTCCTGTGCTACCATCAAATTCTTCTTAATATCCTGCATTTCTTGTTCCAACTCTACCAACATATCGATTCCAATCAATACTCCGTTCACTAGATCACGCTAGCTAATGGGAGTATTAAAAATCTACCCATAAAAAAATTAAATAGGCTCATCTTAAAGGACTGGTGATACCCATTATTATAATCAAACTCTACTAGTGGAATATACTCTTCCAACTTCCTCTACTAATGCATAACATATATCCTCAACATGTCCTCAAGAATCTTGTTGACCCTCTATTCTTGTTTCAAATACCTCTTGAAAGTGCTACAATACTAGATACCTCTTGAAGAACTTAGCATCCTCAACATCCTTCCCTTTGTCACTAGAAAGATGCACTGTAAAAAATACACATCCTTTCCTATGCCTGCACTTAGCTTGTATAGATATAACCATTCTAAATGATGTACTCTTCTTCTTTCCCTGTAAGATTCTCTTCTCTCCACTATCATCCAAGCATTCAATAGCCTTCTCATAGAAATATTCCTTAGTCTTGTGAAGGTACAACTAATCCATGCCCAAAAGCATATTGTGTGAAACCAAAGGAAGAAAATTTAGATGTGATGATGTAGGCATACTATTCAACCCAAATGCATAAGCTCTCACCCAATGATGAACACTTTTTGGTGCTTGTAGCCAACTGGACCAACCAAGACTCTGCATGCCCTTCTTTTCTTATGGCACACTTATCAACCAAGTTAATATTAATATAAATATAATTAGATATCAGAATCAACTCAAAATGGAAGAAACTCGATCATAGAACTTACCTTCCATCTTAATAATGGATTCTTGGTTATCAGCTTGCTTGTTATCAAATGTTGCATAAATATGAGTAATTCGCTACCCAACATCCCTAACCATCTGTGCCTCCTGAGAACTATATACTTTGAGGTTGGCTACCCTTCTACAATGACCAGTCCTTCTTACAGTAATCCTTCCCACAAATACAACACTCCAATGGTTCTCTACCACTACCTTTATTATGCTTCTCTCCAAGATGAGATCCATGTCCCTTCTCTACTACAAAAAAATTCTTATAAGGAGCCACATTCTCACTTGCATCCTAAGGTATTTCCCTCTTTGTAGGTCACTTTGATTTGGTTTTATTATTCCTTTTCCAAGCACACATAGGCTTAATATTGCACTTCGACTGCTCATTATAGTGCTTCAAATTCAAATTGATTTCCTCAAATGACCGAGGCTCATCATACTCAATCAAATATTTGAATGCTAATGGAAGTTCACTGATGAATCTTTGAACCTCTTTATTCTTCTCCTTAAGATATGGTAGATACCTTAACAACTCCATAAATTTATTCATGTACACTTCGTTTATCATAGACCCAACCTCCAATTCATAGAACTCGTTAACCTTACCATCATAGTATCTCTCTAACAAGTACTTCTTCCTTAATCGGCTTTTGAACTCACACCAACTCAACTCCTCTGTATTGATGCCTCTGACATGCTTTACATATTCCTATCAAATATCTCCCTTTCTCTTGAGACTAAAAATAACTATCCTAGCTTTCATGTTCTTTGTATAATCATGTAGCTCAAAAACCTTCTTCATCCCAATCAACCATGGTTCTACATCTTCTGGTTTCTTCAACTCTTAATGGAATGTAGGAGCCTTAGATTTCTTGAACTCATCTAGAAAATATCCCCTCTCACTTCTCCTGTAAGGATGATAGTGATGATGACCATGATGCCTGTATGATTCAGAATTAGAATAAAACCTATGCCACCTCTGATTATATCATCCTCATTCTCTTTGTGCCCTCCATGAGACCTATGTTGCGAACAATATTGAGAGGGGGGTGAATCAGTATTTTAAATACTCACAAAAATAATTTTCTCTGAAATATTTATGTGACTTTACTGAACCAAACTCATGTATGTAGGTGATTGTTGTAAAAGAAATTAGCATAATATTAGTAAACGTGTGAAACAGTTAATCCATTATATGTTAAACTTAAACTAGAATGTAAGAGATTTATCAAGCATTTGATAAGAAGTAAGTAGGTGCAGTAAGGATAGAATAAATTATCACAGATAAGAAACACACCTGAACACCAAGAATTAAGGTGGAAACCAAATGTGGGAGAAAACCACCGTTGTTGTCATCTCAGTCTTCAATCTTATTAATATGAAAAATTTCTTACTTTATTGTACTGGTGTAGACTAATGCTAGTAGGTAAGTAGCCACATGCTGAAGGATACAACCTTCACTCATTCTCCATATCCTATTGGAAGGGAGCTCAAACCCCTTGATCTGATTTCCAACTACTACTAACAGGAAGCTTTGACTTCCTCACTAAAGGATCCAACCGTCAACAACATCCATGGACCATGTTTCATAAATTTTCACACTGGATCCACCTTCTTTAATACATCACGACTTGTAGATCAACTGATGCAAACACCAACTTAATTCAAACAAAATAGTGAGATCATGTAAGTAGAACATAGAACTGATCTCAGAATACAACATCAACACATAGAATGAACTCCAACCCTGATCATTCATATGCCAATGTATACACTACTTCACTTAAGGAAACCCACATGTATATGAACTTTTCTGCAAAGAAACATGCATACAGATCTCAATATGCTAAAAATGTGTAATTCTGAATCAAACATAGAGTTTCCCAGAGTTATTTTGAAATTTTATGTTAGCTCAAAGAACCCTCATACAGTTAGCAACATCAATAATATTTTCAACCAATCAACATGTAACCAAATTCAACTTCATCATTCAATTAGTTCTACTTCAGACATTATCACTCAACCCAAATCAACATGAGGACATCACTAACAGACAACAGAGATATATCATCATTGACGAGGTTTATCAATTTATGAACAAAAACGATTCCTTTATGTATGCAACTTTGAATAAAGAAACTTGCGTGTATACATGACTTAACCGAGACTAACCTGTGTACATATCTACAACTTTTTACCCAAAAATGTGCAGCTCTTTAGAAATTCAGAAAGGTGCGGATCATAATATTTAGAGATAAAACCATGTGTGAATACTTAAATCTAGTCAATCCATGAGAAAATCATATAATGGAAAGTCATTTTAGGTCTCATGATCCTGATCCATCATTGTATGCATCGGTGCATATTTTTTTTAGATCTATGTGGCAACTATGGCCCTTACAATGCAAATATACTTCATATTGAAGTATTCATCAAAATACCTTTCACTTTCACACTTAGTGCTTTGACCTTCACCTCCTTATATAGTTAGAGCCTTAGCCAATACCATGAGTCAAAACTACACTATTCCTAGTGGTAATCTTAGATGGGATTAAGTAACTGTTAATGCGCTCAATATTGTGGGCTAATACCATGGTAAGGACCCTTGGTATTCTTAAACTACTGCACCGGTATGTACATGACTTTGCTTCTTTGTACCTACGTGTATACTACTCCAAAACAATACTCTTCCCAATGTTTCTTAGTTGATCTATAAGGAGAGTCACGTGAACTGTAATCCACCATTCTACTTGTCATCTTTGATCTTATTCTTCCTACAAATATACCATGCCAGATAAATGAAATATAAACATAACCAATATATTGCAGTGAAGTTCAAGGGAGGCTATCTCGTATTCACAATCCTTCCATATTATCACAACACACACACACACACAAACACACACCTATATTGACATGAACATATCAACCTCTCCACATCATTCATTGTAACACCAACTAGATACATGACAACCATAGCAACTACAATTCATGAATACAACTAACATGCATGCATAGCAATCATATCCTTCCCATCCTATCCAAGTATTGAACCTAGAAGCTTTGATACCAATCAGTAATGTGTCTCCCCACATTTACCCACTTTTACAAGCACTCCGGGTAAATGCAAAGAGAAGTTCCAATATGAAAATACCCAAACTCCTAGTTTTAGTTAAGGAAGTAGGGCCTACAAACTGACCACAAACTAACATTCTACAGGGACTGCAAATCACCCAACAACCAAGGTAGTCAATCCCTGATATGGAACCTTTTTTTAGTCACCTAGACCTATAACTACAACCTTAACACTACCTTCATGTAGTTGTGAGCTTCCAACCACACTCACAAGCCTTGCTCCACATGGTTATGACCCCAGATCCTCATTTTTGTGCCTTTGGTCCTGAGATCTAAGCCACTTTTCTAGGCTATTCTCCAAGCCACTTCCCAAAACATCTTTTAACTTTTCAAAATCATATTTCTCATAACAACAATGTTAATTATTCAAACTTGAATCCAGAACTTGACCTTGGCTAACTAGAACATACTAGATATTTTGCGAAACACATGGAAAACATTTAAGCTACATGTCACGAATGCATACCTAATTTTCAGTCTTTCTACTTTAGTTGAAAATCCCCAAGAAGTTGTAATGCCCTCTCAAGTATCCGTAACAACACTTGTTAGCCTATGCATTCATAAACCATTTATTAACTTATCAAAGAATCATAATATCCACAACCAAATCGCATAATAAACCATGCTTATAACTAACATACAACCATAATATTAACCATGACAGAAAAACCATCAAATCAACATAATAACAAGTACAAATGCTCATAAATCACAATATGAAAATAACTCTTACTAAGATAGGAAAATTCCAACCAAGTCAAGCACTTCCACATACAATCTGACCATAGATTGAACTGAACCAAAACTTTCTTTCACTCAATCACCCCTATGGAATATTCCATGCATGAATGTGGGATCTCATGGGACAAACCAAGTCATAAAGAACCAAGGGAATCCGAAGTTTAAACCACTTCCACCTTCAAACTACCACAATCTCACAAAAAGTAGTCAAGAGATCACAAACCAAAACAAACTTGGATGCCTCATAATTTCTTCACCATACCTTGAGGAACTTTCCTGTCTACACCCACCTATAAAGGGATTCCCAAAGAAAACCATCTCCACCCCAAACCCCTGGGAATTTTCCTGGGACCACCTCACATGGTTCCAAGGCTTTTTGGCAATCCAAAGCTCAGCCAAGAAATGAATTCCATGACACAATAGCAATCTAGGAAATGGCAAGGCAAGGCTAAAACCACTATCAAATCTGACCAAACCCGTGCCAATGACAACAAATGAACCAAATACTCAAATGCAAACCATGCATTCACACATCATCTAGGAAACCACACATGCAACCTGTTACCTATAAAAATGTCCTACTCAAGTTGTTGATCCAACCTTCTCCTTTCTTCCTTTCTTGTCCTTGCTTAGTCCTTTCCCTTCCTTTGCTTGCTTTATTTCTTTCTCCTCTTGGTGTTCCTCTCTCTCTCTCTCTGAAACTAATTCCAAATCCAAACTGACGAAAAACTATTAGCTAATCCTTAAAAGCTCTTTCATCATTGAGGCCTTTATTATCTTCATTTTCCTTCATTTTTCCTCCAATATCCCTCTCATGAAAATATATGTCTCTTAGCCTTCCTTTTCTCCTATTTCTTTTATTTTCAAAAATAAAATGCCAATTAATGGCTCTTTGTCGTGTTCAAGCATTTGTCAATTTAATTAGCCATTAACAAACTGAAAGTGATACCCACTATAGTTATTTGCCCAACATTCAACTTGGAATACTTGTCCCACAACCTTGGTCTTATTTTGACTTTATTAAGCTTTATTATATGAACTTTAACCCAGGGTTGTTAAAAGAATTCATTGATTTCATTGAGAAAACTAAACACCTAATTCTTGATGGAAACAACATCATCGTTAAATGTGATGTCATATCCCTATTTACCAAAACCTTATCTTAGAAGCCATTGATCTCATTTAAAAACTAATTGATTCTAAAACCCTCAAACTCATCAAAATTTTCCTCGCCACTAGTTTCTTCATTTTAAATGGAGTCTACTATGAGAAAACTGAGTGCACAACCATGGGTTCCTCCATTTCCCTTTTTGTTGCCAACATTTTCACATAGCACTCTAAAGCCTTATCTGTTAAAATCTTCCACTTAAAACCTATTTCTTGGAAGCTCTTTGTTGATGATATCTTTTGTTATTTGGTCCTATGGTATGCTACAATTCTGAACCTTCCTTTCCCATATTATTCACTTTCCTTCCTAGTTCCAATTCAATATGGAGCTTTAGTCCAAACAATCCCTCCCTTTCTTAACATCCTTGTCTCTTGGGATCCCGATTGGGATTTGAAACATTGATTAAAGAAATGGTTAATACTGTGGGTTCTCTAGCTTCTAATTCAAAAAATCCTTGTCTCTTGTCGTCCTGATTACCCACCAAGTCTATTGTAAGAAGACTCATAATGATAGATACTTTCATTCTAACTCTCACCATCATCCTGCTCAAAAATATGTTGTACTTAAAACCCTTGCTACTCGTGCCAATCATATTTCTCCCTCTCAATAATTTTCCAATGAGAAAGAACATATCAACAAAGCCCTTAAATCTAATGGTTACTCCTTGTCCTATATCAAAAAATCTTTCCATTATGCTATCCACTTTAATCTTAAAATCCTTTTCATCAATCCACCCTTAGCCAAAGTCTCCCTTCCCTATATTTAGGGAATTACCAATCATATATCCAAAATCCTTTCTAAAAGGAACATCAAAACCTTGTTCAAACCCCATAAAACCCTTAGTAAACTCTTCATGTTGGCCAAAGACAAGAGTGGCCCCATTTTTGGCCTTGAAATCTATGAGATCCCTTGCTCCTATGGAATATCTTATATAGGAGAAATTGGAAGATCCTTCAAAGCCTGGCTTAAAGAGCATATGAATGACACATACCATAACTGAATCACTAAATCAGCTATCGATGAACACTCCCACAATACTAAGCATTTAATTTGTTTTGCGAAAACCAAAGTCTTCACCTCTACCTCCTTCCACTCAAACCACATCATTAGGGAGGCTCTAGAAATTGAAAAGCACACTAACAACTTTAATAAAGATGATGGATAACAATCGAGCCATTTTTGGAAACCCACTATTCTTTTTTTGTCCATTAATAATAATCCTCCTACGTTTGTTAGGCCTAACCATTCCCCCTTCACCTTTCACTGGCTCCTTTTTGTTACCTCCGCAACCCTTTCTTTTTTCCTAGTCTCATCCCTCAAACCCCACCCCCTTTTTTATTAATCATTCCTTTTAAAAACTTTTAATATATATTAGGTTAATTATCTAACTTTAATCTTAACTCTATTT
>APFE030408695.1:2860-15327 GCA_000404065.3 Pinus taeda
AATTAGAGAGGCACACACTTCTCTGATATCAGGTCACTTTGGGGTAAGTAAAATAGTTGCATAGCTGCAAAGATTTTGTTATTGGCCGAAAATGAATGAGACAGTTTCTAGATATGTAAAAGGGTGTACTATGTGTGCTAAAAGTAAGCCTAGCAATAGAAAACTAGGCTTGTACACTCCTTTACTAGTTCCGTCTGACCCTTGGGAAAGTGTTTCCATGGATTTTGTTGGAGGACTGCCTAAATCTAGGGAAGGTCATGATTATCTATATGTGGTTGTGGATAGGTTCAGCAAAATGTGTATTTTGATACCTTGTAATAAACAGATTATATCTGAACAAACCGCAAAATTATTCTTTGAACATGTATGGGTTCATTTTGGATTACCGACTTATATTGTATCTAATCGAGACACCCGATTTGTGGGGAAGTTTTGGTCAAGTCTGTGAACTGATAGACACCCAATTGAAGAAAAGCACATCTTTTCATCCACAAACCAATGGCCAGACAGAAGTAGTTAACAGGACAGTGATCCAATTACTGAGAGGATATTGCAGCAAACATCCTAAGCTTTGGGATGAACATTTGTGTTATGTACAGAATGCTTACAATAGAGCAAAACACTCTTCTACACAGAGATCTCCTTTTGAGACCTGTTTTGGTTTCATACCTAGGTCTCCTTTGGATTTTTTCTTTGGTAAAGACACCACAGTTGATGGACACAACGATGTGGACAAAGCAACTAGGTTCATTGAACAAATCCAAGAGATCCACCAGGCAGTACAGGAACAACTGGAAAAGAGCCAAGCCAAATACAAGGCTAGGCATGACAAGCATCTGATGGAGCATAATTTTCAAGTTGGAGACCAAGTCTGGTTGTATATCAGCAAGGACAGGATGCAAGGTGAAGGTAAAAAGCTAAAGCCTATCAGGTATGGACCTTTTAGGATACTTGAGAAGATTGATGAAAATGCTTTTCACCTTGATCTACCAGCTTACATGCACATCTACTCAGTCGTAAATGCAGCTTGCTTGATATTGTTTGAACCTTCAATGATTGAGGATCCTGAAGAGCAAAATCAATTGCCTTCTATTAATGACTTGCTACCTGAATATCTTAATGAATTGTAGGAAGACACAGTCTTGGACAGGAAGGTGAGGACGAAGCGCATAGGAGATGTTGAGTACCTCAGAATTGGACTCAAAGGTTCGAAGTTGAGCAATGCAAAGTGGATTGAGATTGGAAAAGTGAGATAGCAGTATCCTCACTTAGTTGATGCTTGAAAGAAAACCAACTTTTGGTGGTCCAAAAGCTTTTTCAGTGGGAAGGCCATGATCCAAATTGGATCCATAAAAGACTGATTAAAGAACCATGACTATATCAGGTTGAGACAAATCTCTAAATAATTCATAATTGTGATCAAAAACACCCCTGAACTAGTGGCAATGGCAACCAACATGGAGCAACAAGGACCTCGTTCAAAGCGCGCTAACCAAGGCCCATGGAGATTGTAGGTCAAAGTAGCCCCTAGGAGCCCCAAATCAGGAAAAGGATCACGCTAAGCTGGGAAAATAGGGCCAAAGTGGGGGAAGCTCAAGCACTCAGACACATGGCAAACTAGAGAACCGCAGGCAAAAAGGAAAAAGTGCTAAATGTACAAGGTCGAACCTGCACTCTGGAAACTAATGGTACTGATTGGGGCGCTCTCAAATGGTAAACGATTTTGGACGAAATCGAAGCGATCCCATTCAACGATCAATGCGTGGAAAGTGGAGGTGAGAGAAAACTGCCATTGATCGCGCGTTATCAATCAAGCAAGTCAACCGCATGGGACATGCGTATGGCACCAAATCTAGAGGCCTCAAATTGGATGGTTGAGATCACACTTGATGGAGGAAGTGGAATCAACAGGGGAATATGCCACATTTTATAAAGATTTGGAATCTGTTTGACCACCATGGTGGAGGAAAGACTTCATCCATGATGTAACTAAAGAAATGAACCGATGAAGCAGGCTAGCGTTGTTTAGAGGAGGACAAGTGGCCACTTCCTGAGCATTCATGCTAACGCCGAATAGGGAACTCCAAGCGCAGCTGCAAAAGGTGAATCGACAGAGGCTGAATATGAACCGAATGGGCATGAGTTCAAATGGCTAAAAACCATGAACAAATACAGAATACATAGTGAAAAAATCAGAGAGACGAAGAAAGACCAGAATCCTGAGACGAGGACGAAATACACAGAGAGAAAAGACAATAAAGCAAGAGCAAGAAAGAGGCAGAGGGCTGAGTTGACCAACAGCAGCATTGAGCACCAAATGTTTGGGGAATCCGAGCCATCCCATAGAGGATCTATCCAGGCTTAGCACCACACTGGGCTCTATCCATTGTAGACTAAAAGGTCACAAAGCTAGTAGGAAGAATAAGAGTCTGTGTACTCCAGTGACTTGGTGAATCCAACAACCACCCTGCCTAGCAAACTTGCTTCAGGAAAACTCACATTGAGTCCCTGTATTGTAATTCTCTGCTTAAAGGCACAATAAAACAAGGCCACCACTAAAAGCTGGACTGAAGATGTAGCCCTAGAGAATAGGGTGAACTCCTTATTAAAAATTCTTGTGTATTTGTGTTTGCTTACTGTATTTCTCTATTGTCTTTCCATTTTATTGTCTGTGTATTGAAAATATGATCGATCCGTTGCTTCAATAACACAGAACACACACCAACACATGAGTCTGTAATAACTTTAAACAATAAATCTTTAGCTGATGTCACTCATAGGGTGAATATGAGATCAAAAACTTAGTATAAAGCATCATTATACTTATAGAGAATTATATAATAATGTTTTAAAATTATCTCACTTTACCTTTATAGCTTAGGTTAGGAATAAAATAATATTTTCTTGACTTAGCCCCCTTACTAACTCCTCTAGCTCTCCAACCACTCCTCTCATCCAATCCTAGTCCCCTATACTCTTTTATCCCTTGGTTAGAATTTGTGGTGTTGTTTTATTAACATGTGTTTACATGTTATATAATCTAGGTGTGTTGGCCTTTTAGCACATAAGCTCTTCGACCTAAACCACATAGGCACCCTAGCCTCAAAACATCTATGTACATTGGCTTTTGGGCCCAACAAACTTATACATACAAGAATGTAGGCCTCAACATAACGTATCTCACTAACCTAAGTATCATGTTTACATATGCATTTAAAATTTTGGGATCAATTCAAAGGCATTAAATTTCCCTCCCCCTTATTTATGCATTGTACTTAGTGCATCTAAATACATGTATAATAAAAAGTCGTAAGCAACTATGGGTACTTTTGCTACATGGAATTTTCATTCTCTTATTTTCATGTTAAATCTTCTAATAGGTTCATTAAACTTCTACCAAATTAATGGTTCTATTTTGCAGCATCTTGATCTTCCTACCCACTATGTGCACCAATAAGGCTTGGAAGTCTTCTTTGTGATTTACCTTTATTGACATTCAAATCTAGTATGACCACCATAATATCTATAAAACAATGGAATAAAAGGATTAATACATGTAATCATTAAATTCATGTACAACATTATATGTCATAAAAATTGATTACAAAAATTTCAAAAACTTCATTTTTGTTGGCAAGTGAATTACCAGAAACCCAAAACCAAACAATTGTAACTTGGTGGCTTTGGACTACAAAATAAGAGGTGAAATTGATTACCACCATCAATTCTCCATATCATTGTGTTTATTTTCTCCAAGTAAAAGTTTTATTTACCTATAATTTTCACTTTACCCTCTATTATTTTGCAACATAGTCCAAAATTGAAACACTTGTCAACATCACCCTTCTAAAGATGTTTTTCAACATTAGGGTGAAAAATAGCAATTCTAAAAGCATCCCTTATACATAATATTGTTGTAGATTATTCACACTAAACATATATCTGCTTCAATATTATTTTATCATTTTCATACATACCAGCAAAAATAACACCACTCGCCTAACCCACTCAGGTCACAAGTTCCGATGCAAAAAGCTTATCATCATTCGATGTGGGTCCAATATCATTACCTCAAAGAACATATTTTGCAAGGAAACATGTGAACCATTCAAATGCATTGGCATGTCATCTTCATACTCTTCTTCACCAATCATTTGAAGCTTGGTCAAAATATGCATAATAAGGAGACCCACCACTATTTGATTTGACATTCATCATTCTAAACTCCTTTCGATGATGGTATTTTGTATTGATCTACTATTGACCTATAAGATTCATTGAAACCAAACAAAATATTTGTCTTCCATTGGATATTATAATATGTATAAAGGAGGAGTTTGAAAATGACACTTGTCTTCAATGATTGAAAAAATTCAACCATGCCCCAAGGACATTCTCTACAATGATAATATCGTGTTGCAATACTTGTAAAGAATCCTACAATGCATGTAATTTTAGTTACTTCTGCCTGTGAAATGATTTAGTATTTACTTCCTATAAAGAAACTGCAATAACGCCACCATCAACAAGAGATGCATCCACAACTAAGCAAGCATTATCTTTGTACTCAAGGAAATCCTATGTACTCAATGCATTTACAAGTGCAATGTCATCATCTTTGTGGTGATCTTACTTGAGCACCTTAACATATTCACCCTTCCTTGTAAATGGTATGAAAACTGATAGAAATCATTCTTCACTTATCAAGTCAATATTCCAATATCATTTCAAAAAAACCATTACATAAGCACACCACACAGTTTCTTGGCAACCAATTATGCTAAATTAATCCCTAGCTACCATCCAATGAGGTTTCAAATTGTTAGAAATGGCCTTCCTACTGAGATAGGGGGGTGAATCAGTAGTAATAGGATTTAATTAACTTTTAATTATTTTTACCAAAACACCAGATTCAGTAATCCATCAGTTATTCTTGTGAAACCAGCATGAAATAAAAGTATCAAAGCATGAAAAATCACCATAAAAGTACCATAAAGAATCAACAAATAAAACATGCACATAAGAGAACATAAATGTTTTCTGGTGGAAAACCCTCTAGAGGGTAAAAACCCACCAGAGGGTAAAAAACCACCTGTTGTTATTGCTACTGCTCAAATCTTCTATTATGTTGAATAGATTTTTACATAGAGTAGCTAGCGCCTACTAGCTGGAAGACTTGACTCCTACAACAGTGTGCTAACATCCATCATCTGAGAAGTATCTACTCACACGACTCTGCAAATAAAAATCTACAGGAAGCCTCCACCACCAACGAGCCTCACCCAACATCCATTGGACTATCCAATCACCATTGGATTGAGATTCTCCTCCTCTAATCACTATTTTCTTGTCTTCACAAACATGAAGTCTCTAGGCCTCCAACTCCTCCATTTGAACCACGTTTCAGACTGGGTTCTCAAACCTACTCAACATGAGAAACCCAACAACAACTCTAATATGAATCTGAAAGTAATAATCTGATATACACCATCTACTCAAACATAGCATGCAATATGCCTCACAAAATACAGTAGCACACACTCACTTACTCACACCAAAAATCAATCAACTCCACCAAATCAATCCACACTATCATAAGAATATATGTCAAAATGTGCTCAACAATGTCCAATTAATACCTTGGGAAAATATTGTGATTAAGATGATACCAAGGACACCCATACCATGCTAAATGCCAATTCAATACGATGGGTCAATTCCATGGTCCCCTATACCATGGTAATGCTAATACCTATCAAACCAATACCAAGTCTCGATTTGGGCCACAGACACAAACCAATACCAAGGTAATGATACCATAATAATCCCAATACCTGCAATGTCAATAACAAGGTAAACATCCTATAACTGACAAGCCAAGCAACATAATCAACTGCACATAAACAAGTCTTCCAGGAACCAAGCTGCTCCATAACCATATGTCACACTCATCCACACTCAAGCCAACTGCAACACATGCCTAGGTTAACATTAATGCCAACCATTAACCATTGCATCTACAATTTCATCATCAATGCTAACAATCTCCCTCATTTGACATTGATGGAAACCCTTGTTGAACCATCCAACTATATTATCCTTTGAACAACTAATCTCTTCAAGTACTCCCCCTTTTACATCAATGGCAAAGGGCTAAAACACATAAATGGAAACGATGAAGTCAATAAGTCCCCTTGGACATGAGTCAAATCAACAAACAATAATCTCACTTGGTCCTCATAGCAACATGCAACGTGAGGTAGCAACAATAAACCTATAGACACTCTCTCCTTAAGCAGCAACAACTAAATCTCCATGACATGGAAGTAGCAGCAAAGCAGAGCACAAGCAACAGCTAAACAAGCCATGATATCATCAGCAACAATAACCACATCATAAGTACTATCAAAATAGCAAGCAGTAACAATATCATTAGCACCAACCATAGAAACATCTCTCTCCTAAATTAGCAACAATAAACTCAACTTTCATCTGAACAATAGCGAACAACAACATCACAAGCACCAATTAGCAGCAACATTGCTCAACTCAGCAACAACACCGACAACATTCGCCAAGATCATCATCATCAACAACATCCTATGAGACAACAACAAATTATCAAGCATCTCCCCGCAAACAACAACATAATATGCCATGCATGCTCTGCCCTGAGTATCACCATAAATATCCTGCAAACAATTTCTTCTGGTTGAAGGCTACACAATGCACAAAAGATTGACTCTACCTAACATGACTCATACATACACCAGCTCATATATGGTGGTTGAAGGCTACACAATGGACAAAAGATGGACTCTACCTAACATGACTCATACATACACCAGCTCATATATGGTTGTAACAATCAACTGACATTAATGACTGTATGGACGGGGCCTATCCAACCAATGACTTTACATGACCAAAAATTTGTACATGATATACATGGCTGAAAACCTTTTTTTATGTACCCTAGGGACTCTTTCCAATTATAACCAATAAATTTACATGACAATGACATCCAAACTAACTCCAAGTATGGACTCTCGGCATATTCAACATTACATGGCTTTAACTCGTGATGCAAGATGCATATGATTGATAAGAACACTAAACTCAATGAATTGCGCATGAAATACATCAGCAGTATATTGGCAGCAGCTTGAAAACATCAATCACACACTCCAATACAATACACTCTGTCAACAGGTGCTGAATCGTTATTTTAAATGTTTTCTTGTAAGTAGGCTCATCCGAGCAAGGAAAATTCCTTCGAGCATCTGCTGGCTCAAACTGAGTAACTGCCATATTCCTTTTCTGACCATTAATCACATGTGTTCTTCGATATCTGATCATTCAGAGTATCCTGAAATTCAATGTGTGAAATTGGCTTATCATGTGGCAAGGTTTCACCACTCCAACACCAAAATCTCGTATTTTGCATCAACACTCACATTGGACGGATTTATCACCTTCGATGAAGCAGTGCGCCGTCAATGGACGAAGTTGTTTGCAATCACCAAACCACAACATTCAGAACGAGATACTTTGTATCTTCGATAACATTCAAGGTGATGTCCAATTTGCCGTCAAATTTACGTGCATTCAACTCAGGCCTAAGCTTCAGATCACAACGCCGCAGAATCGAAAACTTAAGCAATCTCGGTAAGTCTCTAAACATCTTGTTAGCTTGAATTTTTCTTTGTTTATTTGCCAGTGTTTCTATAGCAGCGATCCTGTGAAGAAGAACGCGTCGGTCGCCAACGCCGCTGCAGCTGAGGTTTGGCAATCCTATAAAAGCGAGGTCAACGGAGTTGGTGCGAACTCAGTTCACTGATCTTTGTCCTCTGCCCCAGCTATGTGTTTTCCAAATGATGAGAAGTTTTCCGTGCAAATTCAATTTAGTAAATGGCTAACATTCAAGTTCTAATGACCAAGGAAATTGAGATGAAAATCATGATGTAAACCAGTGATATCATGGAAGTGGTAAGCGCGATACTTTCAGCCTATTAAATTGCAGCACATGAAAATTGATTCACGACCTTACTGCATTACTAGAAATAAAACAAGCACCAATTGCACTCCAATAGGTATGCACAACATCTGAACATTGATGGATTTATCATACACATTCAACTTCATTTCAATCACAGGTTCTGGGATGCGAGGAAAGCAACCACGTCGACTAATGAAATAGTGGGTTGGATTTATAAAGGAGACCGAGGCCGTTCAATGTGATGCGAAGGTAAATCTATTGTGTGCAAATCAGGTTCGAGATAAAAGAAACTTCTGGATTGCTTCTCATTGTGTTTCCTTTCTAGGGTTTCACATCGTAGATTTAGCTAGCTGTACCATTTTCCTTTTCTGGACGAACGATACAATTTTGACCAGATCAATCATTGAGATCAAGCTCCCTCAAAGACCATCTCCCCAGCCACACCCACTTATTAAACGCACCAGATTTCCAAATTACGATACATCAACCCCATACACTGTCCATGCCACAGTATAACTACCAACACTACAGGAAAAAAACAATATTTGACCTCCATGCGTTCTATTATAGCTTCTGCGCACCATACGTTCTCCTTGCTGAAATCTACACTCAGATCTACAAACAACATGGATCTGTCCATTTCCAGCTTCACTTGTAAAGACCCCAGAGCACTGTATATTTTTTTCATGCTCTCATCATACAAAAACTACAATGTGCACGTCATCCCACCTATTGAGAGTCAAAATTAATGACCCAGGAGAGATTTCCGTCTACGTTGTAAGGTTGATTCATCTAGTAATTAATCAGGAAAACAAACTCTCTAAACTTTGCGGTAATGTTCCTCTTTTCACACTGCACACGGTACTATTTGAGGTGGGTAATAATGTTTAATTAGTTATGTAAACGGTCTTTTTTTTGTTGGAATTTAATTCCAACTGCAACACAATAATTGCTGATCTAATATCTTCTGCAGATATTTCAGATTGTTCGATGCCGCAAATTCTTTTGATATTTTGCACATTAATGTGCATTAAATTCACAGAATTTAATTCCCCTGCACCGCCGACTTGTTTTCTTGAGAAAGGCATCACCGCTTGCTATAATTAATACGCAGATAAGAGTTAGTAGATATTTTGGTTATTTTATTGTTTAAACTCAGATATTTATTTTCTCTATAAATGTAATGAACACCAGTTCTGCTTTTTAAGAGAATGAACATCAGTTCTGTTTTCAAGAGAGAAGGTTAGAAGAACAAGAGTGAGTCTCTTCTGTAAACGCATAGCAGTGATGATCCTGCAATTTTCTGAGATAGTGAAAATTGGTTTCTGGAACTGAAGTGTTCCTGTCTGTAATCCCTCTATCAAGAGGAAGACGAATTTGTATTAGCTTGTTTACTGTTTATGAATACAATTTTACTATTTTGCTTGTTTACTGTTGCTGTTACACCAAGCGTCAAAATCTAAAAGTGATTTGACGTCAATTGTTTTACTTTGCTGTTACACCAAGCGTCAATCGTCTTACGTTGTAAGTCAAAAAGTGACTTGACATCAAAAACACGTTCTCGTTACACCGTAAGTCAAAAAGTAACTTGACGTCAAAAATCAAGTTGCTGCAACACCAAGATCATCGTTGCTACAACACCAAATCCTGTTGCTGCAACACCGTTTCCAGTAAGCAATTTTCTGTTTTTTTTGTGTTAACAAAACAGAGTGTTGTTCAGTATTGCTGCAACACCATTTCCAGAAAACGATTTTTTCAGTTTTCTGTGCAGAAACAGAGTAAAAATAGAGCATTTTTTTTTGTCTGTCTGTTATGGAATTTAGCATAAAATTCCATCATTTTTTAGGTTGGGAATAATGCTTAATTAATTATGTAAATTGCTAATAAATTAGTCAGCAAATTTTGTGTTCTCTGAAGAATTAGGGCAGCAAATTGTGAGGGTGGTTAGTGTTGGAAATTAGCTTTAGAGTTGGTTGATAATCATTTTAGTAATAATTTTACAATATAAAAATGTAGTTAATGGTTCAATTAATATATGAGATTTACGACAGTTGTTTAGCTCACACACTAACTGTGTTTTATTTGTTTAATTTTTTTTATATGTATTTTTCTTCATAGTTATGTTGGCTTATCAGTGGACTTAAAGAAGTCATTTCATATTCTTCTACAAGTGGTATCAGAGCTAGTAAAATTGTTTTAAGTTATATTTTTATTGTTAGAATTTCGCCAAAGTTAATCATGTCGAATTCTAACCAGATGTCAGTTCCCAAATTTGATGGGAACGATTATGATTATTAGTGCATTAAGATGCTAACATTTTTTATTGGAAAAGATTTGTGGGAGATTGTTGAATCAGGATATGAGGAGCTAGCTGATTGGAATGCCCTTACAACAAATGAAAAAACAACAAGAAAGGAAACAAGGAAGAAGAATGCTCAAGCTTTGTTTCACATTCAAATAGTTCTTGATAAGAGCTTATCTCGAAGAATATTAGGGGCAAAAACTGTCAAAGATGCTTGGGGGACTCTACAAGAAGCTTACCAAGGTAGTGATCAAGTTAAGGTGGTCAAGCTTCACACATTGAAGCGAGAGTTTGAAAATTTGAAAATGCAAGAAGCTCAAAGTGTGGGTGACTATTGTGTGAGAGTCAGATGTGGTCAATAAAATGGCTACACTTGGAGAAACTGTATGTAATAAATTTTTAATTAAAAAATTATTGAGATCTTTAACACATAAATGGAATCATGTTGCCATAATCATGGAAGAAAGTAATGATTTGACAAAACTACAGTTTGATCAATTGGTTGGATCTTTGATGTCTCATGAAGAAAGATTCAAGGACACTTTTGAATGTGTAGAGAAAGCTTTTTTCTCTAAATTACAAATTACAAAGAATGAAGATGCAAGGAGCAGCAGTGCCAAAATCAATCAATATCAAGGTAAATGGCAAAGCCAAAATTATTCAAGAGGCAGAGGAAGAGGTGGCTCAAGTGGAAGAGGTAGTTTCAGAGGAAGAGGTAGAGGTAGATTTGATAAGAGAAATGTTCAATGTTACTATTGTAATAGGTATGGCCACTTTGAAAGAGAATGCAAATTGAAAGAAGGTAAAAATGCTAATTATTCTCAAGAAAGTGGTGAGTATCCTTGAGATCACTTATTTTTATCTTATGCCAAAGGTGAAAATACTAGTAAAGATGTTTGGTACCTAGATTCTAAATGCTCTAACCATATGGCAGGGAATGAGAAGTTTTCAGCAAAGGATGGAAGTTTCAAATCCAAGATCCAGCTTGGTGATGATAAACCATTGGAGGTTGCTGCCAGAGGAGCTATGGAGGTCCAAACAAAAGAAGGTATAAAGAGTATTCATGACATTTATTATACTCCACAATTGAAGCATAATTTGTTGTGCGTTGGGAAGCTATGTGAGAAAATTTATAAAGTAATCTTTGAAAATAAGACATGTACTATCTATGATAAGAATAAGGGAAATAGGGTGATCATTGATGTGCCTATGATAAGAAATAGGATTTTTCCCTTGAGGTTTGATGAACATAACAAAAATCTTGCAAATATGGCTTATGAGGATTCAAGTTGGTTATGGCATCTCAGATATGGGCATTTGAATTTTCACAGTTTGAAGTTTCTAACCTCACATGCATTAATTTCTGGTTTGCCCAAGGTAGAAGAGCATAAGGAGGTTTGTGAAGGATGTGCTAAAGGAAAGCATGCAAGGGAAAGGTTTCCAAAGAGAACTGCATGGAGGGCTCATCACCCAGTTCAGCTTGTTCATTCATACATGTGTGGTCCTATGCAGACTAAGAGTTTTGGTAAGTCACCATATTTCATCACTTTTATTCATGATTACTCACGAAATTGTTGGGTATATTCTTTGAAGGCCAAAAGTGAAGCCCTGAATACATTCAAGAAGTTCAAAGCCCTTGAAGAAAATGAGAGAGGATGCAAGATCAAATGTTTGCGGACTGACCGTGGAGGCGAATTTTGCTCAAAAGCTTTCTAGAGTTATTGTGATATGAATGGCATTAGGAGGCAGCATACTATAGCATACACACCCCAATAGAATGGCATAGCTGAAAAGAAAAAATCATATTGTGGTTGTGGTTGAAATGGCAAGATCCATGTTACAAACTAAGGGATTGAGCAACTCTTATTGGGGAGATGTAGTTGCTATAGCAGTGTACATCCTCAACCGTGGCCCCACCAGTGCACTGGAAAATATGACTTCTTATGAAGTTCGGTATAGGAAAAGGCCTAATGTTAATCATTTCAAAGTTTTTGGTTGTTTGGCTTATGTGCATGCACCTGATCAGAATAGAAAAAAGTTAGATGCAAAGAGTGAGTTATGTATTTTTATTGGGTATAGTGAGACAAGCAAGGCTTATAAATTGTACAATCCTCTAACTAACAAGTTTATTGTCTCAAGAGATGTAATTTTTTATGAAGGGGGAGC
>APFE030408695.1:21296-32329 GCA_000404065.3 Pinus taeda
TAAGAAGAAATATTTTGGCGTAAATCACATTCAAAAAATCATTGTCGACGCGTTTCGAACCAACCAGTGTGGTTCATTGACCCACAGGATTAATACTAAAATCCGAAGGGATTATGAACCCAAGGAATAAATATTAAAAACCTAAGGGATCAAGAAGCACAAGGGATTGATATTACAAACACAAGAGATTAATAAAGCTAACCATGATTGATATTACAAACCCAAGTTAATAATAAACCGAGAGGATAAATACTAAAACCTCAATAGATTATGAACCCAAGGAAATAATGTTATACCCAAGCGACTAATATTATAAACCAAACATTGGTAAACCCTAATATAAATATTAGAAATACTAAAATAAACATGGTTTATTTTCATGGTGAGACAATCATTGTCACAATATGACATTCAACCATGCTAGCCATGGCTGGCTATGAGTGTCAATGGTTGACCATGATTGATATTATAAACCTAAGGGAATAATAAACCCAAGGGATTGACATTATAAGCCCAAAGGAATAATAAACCCAAGAGATTAATACTAAAACCCCAAGGGATTAAGAAACCCAAGGGACTAATATTATAAACCCAACATATATAAACCTTAAGATAAATAGTATAAACACTAAAATAAACATTATTGACCATCATTGATTTTCATATTGAGACAATCATTATCACAGTTCCATGTTGGACCATGGTAGACTATGGTTGACTTCATAATAAACCATGGTTGACTGCAAAATAATAAACCCAATCTTTTGATATTATAAACCCAAAGGAACAATAAACCCAGGGAAGTAATAATAAAAACCCAAGGGATTATGAACCTAAGTGAATAATATTAAACTCAAGGGGCTAATATTAAAAAACCAAGGTATATAAACCCTAAGTGGAGACAATTTCTTTCATAATGTGAGATTGGACCATGATTGACCACAGTTGACCATGGTTGGTTATGGTTGACAATGATTGACATTATAAACCAAGTTAATAATAAAACCAAGGGATTGATATTAAGAACCCAAGGGATTATTAACCCAAGGGACTAATATTAGAAACCCAACATTGGTAAATTCAAATATAAATATTACAAACACTAAAATAAACATGGTTTATTTTCATGGTAAGACAATCTTTGTCAAAATGCGACATTCATCCATGGTTGACCATGGTTGGCTATGATTGACAATGGTTGACCATGATTGATATTATAACTCTAAAGGAATAATAAACCCAAGGGATTGATATTAAAAACTCAAAGGAATAATAAAACTAAGGGATTAATACTAAAACCACAAGGGATTATGAACCCAAGGGAATAATATTAAACCTATGGGACTAATATTATAAACCCAACATTGGTAAACCCAAATATAAATACTACAAACACTAAAATAAACATGGTTTATTTTGATGGTGAGACAATTCTTGTCACAATATGACATTCAAACATGGTTGACCATGGTTGGCTATGATTGACAATGGTTAACCATGATTGATATTATAAACCTAAGGGAATAATAAACCCAAGGGATTGATATTATAAATCCAAATGAATAATAAACCCAAGGGATTAATACTAAAACCCCAAGGGATTATGAACCCATGGGAATAATATTAAACCCAATAGACTAATATTATAAACCCAACATTCATAAACCCAAATATAAATATTACAAACACTAAAATAAACATGGTTTATTTTCATGGTGATAGAATCCTTGTCACAATGTGACATTCAACCATGGTTGACCATGGTTGGATATGATTGACAATAGTTGACCATGATCGATATTATAAACCTAAGGGAATAATAAACCCAAGGGATTATGAACCCAAGGGAATAATATTAAACCCAACGGAATAATATTATAAAACCAACGTATATAAACCCTAAGATAAATATTATAAACACTAAAATAAACATGATTGACCATCGTTGATTTTCATATTGAAACAATCCTTATCACAATTCCATGTTGGACCATGGTTGACATCATAATAAACCATGGTTGACTAAAGAATAATAAACCCAAGCGAATGATATTATAAACCCAAAGAACAATAAACCCAAGGGATTAATACTAAAATCTCAAGGGATTATGAACCCGAGGGAATAATATTAAACAAAAGGGACTAATATTATAAACCCAAGGTATATAAACCCTAAGATAAATATTAAAAATACAAAAATAAACATTGTTGAATTAATAAGCCCTAAGAATTAATATTTTAAACTCATGGGATTAATAAACCAAAGGGATTATTAATATTATAGACACAAGGGACAATAAATCCAAGGGATTAATACTAAAGCCCTAATGGATTATGAACCTAAGGGGGTAATATTAAAGCCAAGGGACTAATATTATAAAACCAAAGTATATAAAACCTAAGTGGTGATAATTTTTTTCATAATGTGAGATCAAACCATGATTGACCATAGTTGACCATGGTTGGTTATGGTTGACGATGACTAATATTATAAACCCAGGTTAATAATAAACCCAAGGGATTGATACTATGAACCCATGGTAAACATAAACCCAAGGGATTAATACTAAAACTCAAGGGATTATGAACCCAAGGGAGTAATATTAATCACAAGGGACTAATATTAAAAACCCAACATTGGTAAACCCAGATATAAGTATTACAAACACTAAAATAAAAAAGGTTTATTTTCAAAGGAGAGACAATCCTTGTCACAATGTGACATTCAACCATGGTTGACCATGGTTGGCTATAATTGACAATGGTTTACCATCACTGATATTATAAACCTAAGGGAATAATAAACCCAAGGAATTGATATTATAAATTGAAAAGAACAATAAACACAAGGGATTAATACTAAAACCCCAAGGAATTATGAACCCAAGGGAATAATATTAAACCCAAGGGCCAAATATTATAAACCAAACATTGGTAAACCCAAATATAAATACTACAAACACTAAAATAAACATGGTTTATTTTCATGGTGAGACAATCGTTGTCACAATGCGACATTCAACCATGTTTGACAATGGTTGGCTATGACTGACAATGGTTGACCATGATTGATATTATAAACCTAAGGGAATAACAAACCCAAGGGATTGATATTATAAACCCAAAGGAATAATAAAACCAAGGGATTAATATTAGAACCCCAAGAGATTTTAAACCCACGGGAATAATATTAAACCCATGGGGTTAATATTATAAACATAACATTGGTAAACCCAAATATAAATATTACAAACACTAAAATAAACATGGTTTATTTTCATGGTGAGACAATCCTTGTCACAATGCGACATTCAACCATGGTTGACCATTGTTGGCTATGATTGAAAATGGTGGACCATGATTGATATTATAAACCTAAGGGAATAATAAACCCAAGGGATTAATATGAGAAACCCAAAGGAATAATAAACCTAAGGGATTAATACTAAAATCCCAAGGGAATAATATTAAACCCAAGGGATTAATATTATAAACCCAATGAATATAAACCCTAAGGTAAAGATTATAAACACTAAAACAAACATGATCGACCATCGTTTATTTTCATATTGAGACAATCCTTATCACGATTCCATGTTGGACCATGGTTGACATCATAATAAACCATGTTTGACTCGGGAATAATAAACCCAAGCGATTGACATTATAAACACAAAGGAACAATAAACCCAAGGAATTAATACTAAAACACCAAGGGGTTATGAACCTAAGGGAATAATATTAAACAAAATGGATTAATAATATAAACCCAAGGTATACAAACCCTGAGATAAATATTAAAAATACTAAAATAACATGGTTGAATTAATAAACCCTAAGAATTAATATTTTAAACTCAAGGGATTAATAAACCAAGGGGATTATTAATACTATAAACCAAAGGAACTAATAAACCTAGCCATTTAATTTAAAAACCCAACGGATTAGTGAACCCAAGGGATAAATATTAAAAACCTAAGGGGTCAAGAAGCACAAAGGATCGATATTACAAACACAAGAGATTAATAAAGCTCACCATGATTGATATTATAAATCCATAATAATAAACCCAAGGGATTATGAACCCAAGGTAATAATATTAAACTGAAGATACTAATATTATAAACCCAATATTGGTAAACTCCAACATACATATTACAAACACTAAAATAAACATGGTTTATTTTCACGTTGAGACAATCCTTGTCACAATGCGACTTTCAATCATCGTTGACCATGGTTGGATATAACTGATAATGGTTGACCATGATTGATATTGTAAACCTAAGGGAATAATAAACCCAAGGGATTGATATTATAAACCCAAAGGAATAATAAACCCAAGGGATTAACACTAAAACCCTAAGGGATTATGAACCCAAGGGAATAATATTAAAGCCAAGGGACTAATATTATAAACCCGATGTATATAAACCTTAAGACAAATATTATAAACACTAAAATAAACATGACTAACCATCATTGTTTTTCATATAGAGACAATCTTTATCACAACTCCATGTTGGACCATGGTTGACCATGGTTGACATCATAATAAACCATCATTGGCCAGGGAATAATAAACCCAAGCGATTGATGTTGGACAATGGTTGATCATGGTCGAACATGGTTGTTTATTGTTGACTATTGTTGAATAATATTAAACCGTAGGAATATGAACCCTTAGATCAATAAACCGAAAGGATTGATATTATAAACCCAAGGGAATAATAAACCTAAGGGATAAAAATTGTAAACCCAAAGCATATAAGCCCTAACATGACTATTATTAACCCTAAAATAAACATGGTTGACCATGGTTTATTTCCATTTTAGATTAATCTATTATCATATTGACATAATCATAAATAGTTGGACAAATATTTAACCCTTAATATTGGGGTTTTATAAAACCAATGGATTATTAATATTACAAACCCAAGTCATTAATATTATAAAAAAAAGAATGACTAATAAATGCAAGGGATCAATATAACCAAGGAATCAATAAACCCAACAAGCTAATATTAAAAACCCAATGATTAATACACCCAGGATTAAAATTTTAAGGTCATGAGATTAATAAAACCAAAGGATTAAATGATAAACCAAAGGAATTATTAATATTAAAAACTTGAAGAATGAAGAAACCCAAGCATTTTATATTATAAACCTAAGGAAAAATATTAGAAACCCAAGGGATAAAAATGGAAAGGGATCAATATTAAAAATAGAAGGGATTAATAAAACATAGGAATTAATATTTTAAACCCAAAGGATTGATCAACCCACGTGACTATGAATATTATAAGCCTAAGGGATCGATAAACCCTAGGGATTGCTAATATTATGAAAGAAACACGTTAATAAATTGAAGGGATAAACATTGTAAACTTAAGGGATTAATATCAAACCTTAGGACTATTATTTAAACCTTAACACTACGGATTAATAAACCAAAGGGAATAAATGATAAACCCAAAGAATTATTACTATTATAAACTTAAAGAACAAATAAACCTAATCATTTAATATTATAAACCCAAGGAAATAGTAAACCGAAGGGAAATAGTAAACCCAACAAAATAATATTATAAACACAAAGGATTAATAAACCTGAGGAATTACAAACCAATATAAGAAATGAAGAGATTAATAAACCCTAAGAATTAATTTTATAAACCTAATGAACTAATAAACCCAACTATTTAATATTATAGACCCAATGAATTAGTGAACCGAAGGGATAAATATTAAAGACCTAAGGGATCAAGAAGCACAAGAGATTGATATTACAAACACAAGAGGTTCATAAAGCCTAGGAATTAATATTCAAATAACAAAGGATTAATAAAGTCGCATGATTATTAATATGATAAACCCAAGCAATCAATAAAACTTAGACATTGTTAGTGTTATAAACCCAAAGAATAAATAAACTAAAGGGATAAGCATTATAAAACTAATGGATTAATTCCTTAATATTGGGTTTTAATAAACCTAAGGGATTATTATTATTATAAATCCAAGGGATTATTAATATTATAAATAAAAGGGATGAATAAACCCAATACATTTTTAATTTTATAAACCCAAGGCATTAATATTCCAAAAAAATGATTAATCAACCCAAGAAATCAATAAACCCAAGGAATAAATAAACTCAACAAACTAATATTAAAATCCTAAACGATTAATAAACCCTAGCAATTAATATTTTAAAGTCAAGGGATTAATAAACGCAGGGGATAAAATGATAAACCAAAGGAATTATTATTGTTATAAACTCAAAGAAAAAATAAACCTAAGGGTTTAATCTTATAAACCCAAGAGAAAAATATTATAAACCTAAGTGGTCAAAAAATGCAAGCGATCTATATTAAAAATGGAAAGGATTGATAGTTTAACCCCAATGGATTAAAATTATAAATCCAAGTTGTTTAAACCCCATGATAAATGTTATAAATCGAAAAATAAATATCAATGACCATCCTTAACCATCGTTGATTTCCATATTGAGACAATATTTGTTACAATATGGTGTTGGACCATGGTTGACCATGATTCATGATGGTTGATTATGGTTTTCATCTCAAGACAATCTTCACTATAATGCAATGTTCAACAACGCTCATGATGATTGGTTTTGAAAATGAGAGAATATATGTCATATTAAATATTTTAAAACACTTAAGCCCTAAATCCATGGCATCAATATTATAAACATAAATAATGCTATAACACAAAACAATAATAAAAAATATAAACCACAACCAATATAAGAACCACATTGTGAACAATAAAGCATTAAAACATGATAAATCATCATCACATTAATAATAACACATTTATATCACTACATTATAAAAAATAACTAAATTTTAAGCCATAAATACATTGGTATCAATAAATGAATGTATCAATAGTATAAATCTCAAGAATATTGATATAAACATCTAGAACACGAAAGCCCAACAATAATATTATAAATGTAAACAATATTTTCATTTATGAAAGACATGAACAAAGTGAAGGGATCCACACAAAGACCACAACAATCACAAATGCAGGAGAAAAAAATAAAATAGTAACACTGCCATTGGAGCAAAGGAACATAAATGAAAAAAACACATCTAAATTGCACACATTGGATTTAAAAAAGAACAACATAATAGGACATTTTAAGACTAGAGATATCCAATTTTCTACATAACAACAATAACGAGAAAAAAAAATCAATTTAACCAACATTGCAACCACAGAAAGAACATTGAGTCTTAACATAGATTTTTTGTTTTCTTTACATCAAATAATTCCACTACAAAATTGAACTTGAAACACCCCATCAAAAGTCATCTATGGAGTGGCCTCTTCAAAAACACAACCAGACCGATGACAAAAGCAGCACCAATTCAAATCTACGGGATAATGATCACGATACTGAATGTTTTCCAACCAATTCCTTCTTGTTCTCCTCCTAGACTCCCTCTAGTGCACATGTAACAAGTATTTTACATGTGTTTTCATTTCATCTAGCACACGAATATGATCATCAATAAAAGAAGGATGGAACCCATGTTTTCTCTCAAACTTATTTCAAAGATAGGAAAGAAAACTTATAGCTCCAGCAATATTGTGCATTTTTCTGGAATAATAAATGACATCATTATTGTCCATATCTGCATTTGAAAGACAAAAAAAAAAAAAAATCAATGAAAAACAGGCACAAATAAAAGAAACACAGCACACACATAGACAAATATATATATATATCTAAACACCATTTGTATTTATGTTAGAAACTTAATGTTATAATGTTACATGAAAAAAAACAATCTAGTGTTACATCAACCAAATGATATAAAAATTTCTACAAATATAAGCCTCATTTCACAATACAATAGAAAAAACCGTGGAAATAGAATAAAACTATGGCCAATCTTCAAAAAATGAATATTTTCCATGGTGATGGTCAATATTCAAAACCTCCATTTTTGCATTTCATGATGTAATATGAATCCACAATATTAATATCAATATGAACCAGTTATAAAAATGGTTTTGAATGATTGGTTCATATAACTCGTTGTTTATGTCTAAATGGTTTGTTGCAAAGACAAGAACAATAGGCAGTTAAAAAAAGTAAGTAAATTGAACAACATGAAAAACGATGTAAACATCTTTCTCAAATAGTACTATGAATATGATGAATTTATTAATCTCATAAATATATGAAAACGATTATTATATTAAAAGTAAATCAAGAGGACAATAAAATAAATTTAAAAAACATACTATAAATAAGGTCAGAATGCTATTAGTTGTATGTCATAGCGATATGGACTTCAATCTATCCTCTTCTTTCTTCCTAATTGTAACATATGCACTATCTTTCATCTTGGCATGACGTCAAAAAGAGAAAGGTGGTGCAATGCGTAAACCATCTATTGATTTCACTCTTGATATGGCTGTGAAGGTAAGGCCGTGTTGCTCTTTATTCCTGATATCAACTGACACTCATTCTAAATTCAATCCCTGTGACTTGTGGATTGTAAGATCCCATGCCATCTTCAAAGGAATTTGTTTGTGATTTCCTCTTATCACTAGTGTGATAGGCACAATGTTTGGATTGCTTGCATCAAATGGAATACCAACATACTTATCAAAAACAACAGTTGTGAACATTAGAAGTTCAGGTGGCTTAGAGGTAGGTGTATAAAATTTATCCTTAACATAGCCAAGTGCACCATTTAGCAAGCCAGATTCAACCCATAAATTACATGTCAACGTAACACGTTGACCACAACACAACAAACCTTGACAATCCAATTGATCATCATCAACACCAATGATTTCTGAACAGCTTGAATTCACAAGAATACATCGTGCAATTGGAGAATTTAATGATTTTAACATATGCCTATTATGGAAGGAGACCAAATTATTTGTTGGAAACATGTGAACTACTTCATTAAATAAATATCTTTCTCTAGGATGCAACCTCATATTAGCCTGTGACATAAGAAACTCTCAATCTTCAAGAACAAGTTCTGCATTTCTTATGTTATTGAGGACTCTATGAAAACAAGATTGCTTCTCATTATTCCCTTTTTGGAAAAAGATTGTGTCAAGAGCGACAACAATGTCCAATTTGTTCCACATGACTTTCCCTGTTGTAATACTTGCATATAAAGGCTTATCTCTCATAGGAGGTAGTTGGCCAAGGTCACCCACAAGGATGATGGATATGCCACCACAAGGACAATTCTTTTTCTCTGGAAATGATTCTCATAATTGAGCATCTATTTGCATAAACAACCTTGAAGACCACCACCATAATTAATGGTGTTTTAATGCTGTGTGAAAGCCGAAAAAATTTAATGTTGTGTGAAGGCCGAGGATACCTCACTCTAATCCATAAGATGGCGATTTATGATCGCCTTCCCCCTATTCTGCCTCCTTTGGACTGTAACTGCCTCCCGGTTGCTGCAAAACCAAGCTCTCGCATGACTACAGGGAGAAAGTGCCAGATCCTCTGTTGTATTAAAATGGTTGAAGATGCACATTTCTCACATAATCTGTTTTGCTGCTTCAGAACTGCTACTTCGGCCCTGAATTCTACTTCTGATAATCACATTCCCCATTCTCCTGCCTCCATTGGCCATTCTAGCCCTCATCCTGCTTCTTCAAGCCACCGTCGAACCAATACCAACCAATAAAATATGCCTCGTTTATGACACAGGATGAGATGTAGAAGGTGTAGCAGCAGAGGGAGAGCAACTCGCCCTCCCTCGCTATCCCTCTTGGAGTTTGATTCTACTCCTATGGATTCCTCCTCTTCCTCAACAGCTACTCACTTCATGGGTCAGTATCCCACCACCCGCAATGGTAGTGGTCGTGCCCAGACAGCCATCTATAGGTGTGCTGCGGATGCCCAGCAACCTCCCGATGCCTCTGTCCCAACGATGCATCCCTGTCATTCTACCCAGTTCCAGTTTCATTACACGTTGGAGCGCCCATGCATTATTGCTACCCTTTCTGTTGCCTTAGGAGAGGAGCCACAGAGCTCTATTTTCCCAGAGCGTATCATTCAGGAAAGGACCAGTACAAATAGACAGAAAACTCCTGGTAGCATCTCGGGGACTCGCAGAACTCATGGAGAATCTCTGAACTAGATAGATGCAGCTCAGATACACAACACTCCAGGCGACAATACGAATATGGAAGCCACGATGAGCAGGCAATAGCACGATGAAGAAGATATGGATGCATCTAGTTGTCTCATTATGGAGGAACCTCTACCACCTACTGACACCTAGTAGGCCAAGGTCTATTTCAGATTTTTTTCAAGCACCCGGTCACCATCTTAGGCGTCCTTTATGAAGCTTCTTGTTGTAATTGATGTCAATTTTGTTTTTTTGTTCAAAAAACTCTACTACAATGTTATTACAGGCTGGTTCCCCTGCGTGGGCAGCTCACTCCTCGAATTTTGGACTGGTTTCCCCTTTGAGGGCAGTCATTCTTAGTTACTGTTTGTTAAAACATGATAAAATCTTAGACAAGATCTGCAGAGGCCACTGCCTCCATGTATTATTTTTTGTTTCATTAATAGATTTAGTCATATTTAGAAAAAATAAAATATTATAAATAAAAGGGATGAATAAACCCAATGCATTTTTTATTTTATAAACCCAAGGCATTAATATTATAAAACCAAATGATTAATAAACCCAAGCAGTCAATAAACCCAACAAACTAAAATTAAAATTGTTGAATTGAGGCTTTTGTGATCCATAACATTTATTAAGTAGAGTTTCGGCATAAATCACATGAAGAAAACCTTTTTCAACGTGTTTCGAACCAACTAGTGTGGTTCATCGTCAAGACAAGTTGAATGAACAAATCTCACTTTTCATATTGAATAGATAGCAGAACTTTCTAGACCAGGTAACAGCTATAAAGACAGCAGCTAGATTTGACCGGGAAACGGCTAGGTGACTTAGATAAAGGTTAAAAACGTTATTAAATAGGTT
>APFE030408695.1:36629-60097 GCA_000404065.3 Pinus taeda
AAATAATAGGGATGAATAAACCCAATGAATTTTTAATTTTATAAACCCAAGGGATTAATATTATAAAAACAAATGATTAATAAACCCAAGAAATCAATAAACCCAAGGAATAAATAAACCCACCAAACTAAGATTAAAATTTTAAATGATTAATAAACCCTAGAAATTAATATTTTAAAGTAAAGGGATTAATAAACCCAAGGGATAAAATGATAAACCAGAGGAATTATTAGTATTATAAACTCAAAGAATAGATAAACCCAAGGGTTTAATCTATTGTTTTTTTTTTGGTAGGTAAGCAACGACGTGGGATTTGAACCAGTGACCTATCGCAGGGAGTGCCTTAACAGTGCACCCATTCATCGTCAATCCAAAGCCCCATGGATTGCAAGAGATTAATCTTATACAACAAAGAGAAAAATATTATAAACCTTAGGGATCAAAAAATGCAAGGGATCAATATTAAAAATGGAAAGGATTGATATTTTAACCCCAATGGATTAATATTATAAATCCAAGTTGTCTAAACCCCACGATAAATATTATAAATCAAAAAATAAATATCAATGACCATCCTTTACCATTGTTGATTTTCATATTGAGACAATCTTTGTTTGAATGCAGCATTGGACCATGGTTGACAATGATTTGTGATGGTTGATTATGGTTTTCATCTCAAGACAATCTTCATTATAACGTAATGTTCGACAATGCTCATGATGATTGGTTTTGAAAATGAGAGAATATATGTCATATTAAATATTTTCAAACCCCTAAGCCCTAAATCCATGGTATCAATATTATAAACATAAATAATGTTATAACACAAAACAATAATAAAAACATAAACCACAACCAATATAAGAACCACATTGTAAACCATAAAGCATTAAAACATGATAAATCATCATCACATTAATAATAACACATTTATATCACTACATTATAAACAATAAATAAATTTTAAGCCATAAATACATTAATATCAATAGATGAATGTATTAATAGTGTAAATCTCAAGAATATTGATATAAACATCTAGAACATGAAATCCTAACAATAATATTATAAATATAAACAATAGTTTCATTTATGAAAGACATGAAAAAAGTGAAGGGATCCACATAAAAGACCACAACAATCACAAATGCAAGAGAAAAAAATAAAATAGTAACATGACCATTGGAGCAAAGGAACATAAATGCAAAAAACACATCTAAATTTCACACATTGAATTTAAAGAAGAACAACATAATAGGACATTTTAAGACCATATATATACAATTTTCTACATAACAACAACAATGAGAATAAAAAATCAATTTCACCAACTTTGCAACCATAGAAAGAACACTGAGTCTTAACATATATTTTTCGTTTCCTTTCCATCAAATAATTCCACTACAAATTTGAACTTGAAACACTCCACCAAAAGTCATCTATGGAGTGGCCTCTTCCAAAACACAACTAGACCAATGACAAAAGTAGCACCAATTCAAATCAATAGGAGAATGATCACAATACTTAATGCTTTTCAACCAATTCCTTGTTGTTCTCCTCCCACACTCCCTGTAGTCCACATGCAACAAGTATTTTACGTGTTTCTTCGTTTCATCTAGCACACGAATATGGTCATGAATAAAAGAAGGATGGAACCCATGTTTTCTATCAAACTTGTTCCGAAGATACGAAAGGAAACTTATGGCTCCAGTAATATTGTGCACTATTCTGGAATAATAGATGACATCATTATTGTCCATATCTGCATTTGAAAGACAAAAAAAGAAAAGAAAAATCAATAAAGACATGCACAAATAAATAAGCATACACACATATATATGTATATACATAAAACATAACACCCTATTTGTATTTATGTTAGAAAACTTGGTGTTATAATGTTACCTGAAAAAAAAAAAAAAAAAAAAAATAATAATAAATAATAATAATAATTTCATCCAATATAATAAAATTGTAAAATAATAAAAAATAAAATAAAAAAATAAAAATATAATATAATAATAAAATAATAATAATAATATAATAATAATAATAATAAATAATAATAAATAAAAATTAAAAAATAAAAATAAAATCAAAATAAAAAGATTCTAGTGTTACATGACCAACATGGATATAAAAAATTCTTACTCAAATATAAGCCTCTTATTTCACAATAAATAGAAAAAAACCATGGAATAGAATAAAATTCGTGGCCCAATATTCACAAAAAATGAATATGGCCATGAGTGTACGGCCAATATTCAAAACCTCCCTTTTTGCATTTCATGATGTAATATGAATCCATAATATTAATATCGATATGAACCAGTTATAAAAATGATTTTGAATGATTGGTTCATATAACTCGTTGTTTATGTTTGAATGGTCTGTTGCAAAGAAAAGAAAATTATGTACTTAAAAAAAAAAAAATGAACAACATGAAAAACGATGTAGAAAACTGATCCGAATTAGATCCATCAAGAAATGTCAAAGAACCATGACTGTATCAGGTCGAGAAAAATCTCTAAAAATTCCAAAACAACAATAAAAAAGACACCCCTGAACCAGTGGCAATGGCAGCCAGCGTGTAACGATGAGGACCTCAGTCAAAGTGCACTGACAAGGCCCATGGAGACTGCGCAGGAGGTCAAAGTAGCCCTTGGGAGCCCCGGATCAGGAAAAGGAGGAGCCTTGAGCACTCGACCGCGTGCAGGAATCATAGAACCGCGGGCGGAAAAGAAAAAAGTGCTAACGTACAAAGGCAGGACCCGCACTCTGGAAAACCAACGGTATTGATCAATGTGCCCACAAACAGTAAGAGTTTTTGGACGAAAGCGGGGCGATTCCATACATCGATCGATTCGTGGGAAGAGGAGGTGAGAGAAAACTGTCGTTGATCACATGCTATCGGTCGAGCAAGTCAACCGCGCAAGACGTGCGTATGGCGTCAGATCTAGAGGCCCCAAATCAGACGGTTGAGATCGCGCCCGATGGAGGATGCGGAATCGATGAAAGAATGAGCCACGTTTTGGAAGGATTTGGAATCCATTTGACCACCACATTGGAGGAAGAACGCATCCACGACGTAACTGAAGAAACGAACCGACGAAGCAAGCTGGCGCCATTTAGAGGAGGACAAGTGGCCACTCCCTGAGCATTCATGATGACGCCGAACAGGGAACTCCAAGCGCAACTGTAGAAGGTGAATCGACAGAGGCAGAAGAGGAACCAAACAGGCATTAGAGCGAATGGCTAAAGCCATTAACAGAGACAAAATACACAATTGAACTTAGAGTCAGTCAGAGCGTACCCCGGAGAGGAGGAATAAACACTGAGAGACAGAAACCAGAGAAGAAGGCAGTAAAGCAAAAGTAGAAAGAGACAGAGGGTCGAGCTGACCAACGGCAGCATCGAGCACCAGAGAGCTTGAGAGATTCAAGCCATCCCATAGGGGAATCTGTCCAGACTGAACACCACATTTGGCTCTTTCCACTAAAGACCAGAAGGTCACAGAGTTGGTAGGAAGAAGAAGAGTCTGTGTACTCCAATGGCTTGGGGAATCCAAGAAACACCCTGCTAAGAAAACCTACTTCAGGAGCACTCACATTGAGTCCCTGCATTGTAATACTCTACTTAAAGGCACAATAAAACAAGGCCACCACAGAAAGTTGGACCAGAGATGTAGCCCTGGAGATAGGGTGAACTCCTTATTATTTTTTTGTGTCTTGTAATTTCATTCTGTATTTCTCTGTTGTCTTTCCATTCAATTGTCTGTGTATTGGCAATATAATCGATCCATTGCTTCAATAACACATAAAATACACCAGCACATGAGTCTGTAATACCTTTGTTTAATAAATCTTCAACTAATGTCACTCATTGGGTGATTATCAGATCAAGTGGTATCAGAGCTCTAGGTTGTAAGGTTAGACAAGCTTGTGTTGGTTTAGCTATTGAATGCTCACTAGATCAAAGCTCAAATTAGGAGAAGGAGAGTTCGGTCAAAACTAATCCTGAAATTGGAGAGAGTCTATCCTCGGCAAGACAATGTCAGAGGAAGGTTTCTATGGGGCTGGGGAACCTTCAATTCATAGAGATTTTCCTAGCCATAACAGTCTATGGTTAGAATAAATGTTTAATAGGGACTTTAGGAAAGCCAAGATTGAAGATTTCATCAAGTTCTAACTAAGATAAAAGAAAAAGTGTGAGTCTCTTCCCATGACCACTCTAAAGAAAAGGGAAAGAGGAAAGCTTTTGTCTCGACACCTCCTAATGCCCTATGACATAATAAGAAAGCTTCTTTGATTAAGCTAGATGTTAAATTTTATTTGCCTATATATGATGGAGAGCTAAATGCTGAAAAGTTGGACAATTGGATTAGACAAATTGATGTGTATTGTAGAGTGCAAAACATCGACTCAAACAAGATAAAAATTCAGCCGGCAAGCCTACACCTAGGAGGCACTGCCTTGGTTTGGTGGGAAAGAAAAACCCAAGCTAATATGAAAAACATGGTAAGACCATCTCTGTCTAGAGTGAATTTGTTGCTGCAATCAAAAAGCAATTCTATCCATTGGCCTACATGCAAAAAGCCATGATGAGTTGGTAAACTCTTTGGCAGTTGAAAGGGAAAAGTGTGCAAGGGTATACTCAAGGATTCAGAAAGAGAGCATTGATGTTGGGTATCTTGTTAGACTCACAAGAGACTCTTTTGAAGTACATTGGTGGTCTACACAGCTACATGAGGCATACCATTCATGTTTAATCCCACTAGTATAGATGAGGTATTTGTACAAGCTACTCATCTAGAAGCTAGAGGAAAGAATGGAAATCCAGAAGTTAGGGGACCATCCCAACCCACTGCAAGCAAGATCAAGGAGAAAATAAAGCAGAAGTGGAAAGCAAGGAAGGCTAACACTACGCAGAAAAGCAAAGCTTCATGCACTCACTAAAAAAAGGAGGGGCATTATGATGAGAACTGTTGGATTCTGCATCCAGAGCTGAAACCTAAGAAGTCTGAGGGCAAGAAGAAGAAGATTGTTGCAGCTATTCAGAAAGATTTGGGGTCAGACTCGGGAAATGAAACAATCATTGTAGCCACAGGTATAAAAGGTAAGAATTCTGAAGCATCCACTAGTAATTCTGCTCAAACTATTATTGATGAAGAACATGGGAGAAAAAGACATGAGTTTTTCCATATTCGAGTTATTTCCAAACATCAAAAGATTGATACTTTGTTTGATAGTGGCTCACAAGTAAATTTGATTTTTGAAGCAATTGTAAAGAAATTGGGATTAGCAACTACACCTCACAAGAAACCATACCCATTAGGATGGTTGAATGATAAAGCACAACTACAAGTGACTAGACAGCGCAAACTCAAGTTTTCTTTTGGGTTAGCATTTGTAGATGAGGTTGAGTTAGACATAATTCCTTTGGATATATGTGGAATTGTTTTAGGAATTCCTTACTTGTATGATAGAAGGGCTATTTTCTATAGAGCTGAAAACAAGTATCTACTTGTTAAAGATGGAATCGAATACTTTATAAGAGCTCACAAGCTCAAGAATAATTATACTCTCATCAATTCTTGGCAGATGAAAATAATGATAAATTCATGCAAACAATTCTTAATAATGGTTGTAAAGGAAAAGAAACCTGATAAAACCAATATATTTGAGGGCCGTAATGCTCAGCAGCAAGCTGATATAGAAAATAGTGTTTCAGAGTATGATATCTTGTTTCGGGAACCTAAAGGTCTACCACCCAGAAAGGAAATAGTATGTGATATTATTTTGCAGCAAGATGTTCCATTGCCTAACATTGGGATGTATAGGTTTTCTGCTTTAGAGAATGTTGAAATCAAGAAGCAGGTGCAGGAGTTGCTCGAGAAGGGTTTCATTAGGCCTAGCACATCACCATGTGGGTCACCAATCATTTTAGTGAGAAAGAAAGATGGCTCGTGGAGAATGTGCATTGACTACGGAGCACTGAATAGGATAACAATTAAAAATTGTTATCCCCTTCCTCGCATAGATGATATTTTAGATCAACTGAAGGAACTTGTTTATTTCACCAAGCTGGATTTGCACAGTGGATACCATCAGGTCAGAGTTGCAGAGAAAAATGCATGGAAGAATGCTTTCAAAATAAAGCAGGGATTGTATGAGTGGTTGGTTATGCCTTTTGGCTTGACCAATGCTCCTGCTACTTACTCAAGCCTTTTCTTGATGGTTTTGTTATTGTGTATCTGGATGACATTCTGATTTTTAGTAAAACTTTTAAAGAACACTTAAAACATGTTAAGCAGACATTAGATGTTTTGAAAAGAGAAAATTTTTATGTTAAACTCTCAAAATGTGAATTTAGCAAAACATATCTAAATTATTTGGGTCATATAGTAGGGGGTGGTGAATTGAAAATAGATCCCTCTAAAGTGGCAATCATTGTAAACTAGCCTAAACCCAAGTCTACTACAGAAGTGAGAAGCTTCGTAGGAGAAGCACAATATTGGAGGAAGTTCATTTCTAATTTTTCCTCAATTGCAGCTCCCTTACATGCTTTGATAGGATTGAACAAGGTGCTTCAGTGGGGAGGAAAACATCACAAAGCCTTCGACACCTTAAAAGAAAAGATTAGTACAACACATGTACTAGCACTGCTTGATCTACAAAGACCATTTGAAATCCAAACAGATGCCAGTGACTATGCCATGGGAGCAGCGTTGACACAGCACGGTAAACCCATATGTTATAATTCTGAGACTTTTAATCCTACAGTAGTAAACTATCCTACATATGATAAAGAATTGTATGCATTAGTTCAAAGTGTGAAAAAGTGGAAACATTACTTAATGGGAAAAGAGAAAGTAATACATATTGATCATCAACCACTTCAATATCTACACTCCCAAATTAAGTTGCAGCAATCAAGACATTACAGATGGATGGGTTCTCTACAATAGTTTTATCTAATCATCAGATATAAAAACGGCATACACAACAAAGTTGCAGACATGTTATATAGACCCATTATAAATGCATCTACTATACTTAAGCTTAATTTTGTACTAAATGAAAGTTACATTGAATAATATGCTCAAGACATAGACTTTAAAGATGTATATGCAACTTTCAGTCAAGGCAAAAAGGTAGAAGAATTGGACTATCATGTGAAGGACCGACTCTTATTCCATTGTGGGAAACTCTGGATTCTACAAACTGAGAGAGTAAAGATAATTAAAGAGGCATGCACTTCTCTGATATCATGTCACTTTGGGGTCAGTAAAACAGTTGCACAGCTGCAAAGATTTTGTTATTGGCCAAAAATGAATGAGACAGTTTCTAGATATGTAAGAGGATGTACTATGTGTGCTAAAAGCAAGCCCAACAATAGAAAACTAGGCCTGTACACTCCTTTACTAGTTCCTTCTCACCCTTGAGAAAGTGTTTCCATGGATTTTGTTGGAGGACTACCTAATTCTAGGAAATGTCATGATTATCTATATGTGGTTGTGGATAGGTTCAGAAAAATGTGTATTTTGATACCTTGTGATAAACATATTACAGCTGAACAAAATGCAAATTATTCTTTGAACATGTATGGGTTCATTTTGGATTACCCACTTCTATTGTATCTGATCGAGACACCTGACTTGTGGGGAATTTTTGCTCAAGTATGTGGGAACTGATGGACACCCAACTGAAGAAAAGCACAGCTTTTCATCCACAAACTGATGGCCAGACAGAAGTAGTTAACAGGACAGTGACCCAGTTACTCAGGGGATATTGCAGCAAACATCCTAAGCTTTGGGATGAACATTTGTGTTATGTGCAGCATGCTTACAATAGAGCAAAACACTCTTCTACACAAATATCTCCTTTTGAAACCTATTTTGTTTTCATACTAAGGTCTTCTTTGGATTTTTTCTTTGGTAAGGATATCATGGTTTATGGACACAGTGACGTGGACAAGGCAACTAGGTTCATTGAACAAATCCAAGAGATCCACCAAGCAGTACAGGAACAGCTGGGAAAGAGCCAAGCCAAATACAAGGCTAGGCATGACAAGCATCGGATGGAGCACAGTTTCAAGTTGGAGACCAGGTTTGGTTGTATATCAGCAAGGACAGGATGCAAGGTGAAGGTAAAAAGCTAAAACCTATCAGGTATGGACCTTTTAGGGTACTTGAGAAGATTGGTGAAATGCTTTTTGCATTGATCTACCAACTTACATGCACATCTACTCAGTCATAAATGCAGATTGCTTGAGATTGTTTGAACCTTTAATGATTGAGGATCCTGAAGAGCAAAGTCAATTGCCTTCTATTGATGACCTACTACCTGAATATCTTAATGAATTGCAGGAAGACACAGTCTTGGACAGGAAGGTGAGGACGACGCGTAGAGGGGATGTTGAGTACCTCAGAATTGGACTCAAAGGTTCGAAGCCGAGTAATGCCAAGTGGATTGAGATTGGACAAGTGAGACATCGGTATCCTCATTTAGTCGATGCTTGAAAGAAAACCAACTTTTGGTGGTCCAAAATCTTTTCAGAGGGAAGGTCGTGATCTAAGTTGGATCCATCAAGAACTATCAAAGAACCATGATTGAATCAGGTTGAGACAAATCTCTAAAAATTCCAAAACAATGATCAAAAAGACACCCCTGAACGAGTGGCAATGGCAACCAGCATGGAATGACGAGGACCTCAGTCAAAGCACGCTAACCGAGGCCCATGGAGACTGCACAAAAGGTCAAAGTAGCCCCTGGGAGCCCCAGATTGGGAAAAGGAGGTGTATTTTGATGCATGATTAGTGTGCATCACTAAGTGAACAGGGCCAAAATGGAGGAGCCTCAAGCACTCGATCGTGTGGGGGAACCAAAGAACCGTGGGCGAAAAAGTGAAAAGTGCTAATGTATAAAGGCGAGACCTGTGCTCTGGAAAATTGGTAGTATTAATCGAGGTGCCCACAAATGGTAAGAGGTTTTGGATGAAAGTGGGGTGATTCCATACATCGATTGATGGGTGGAAAGTGGAGGTGAGAGAAAACCACCATTGATTGCACGCTATCGGTCGAGAAATTCAACCGTACAGGATGTGCGTATGGCATCGGATATGGAGGCCCCAGATCGGACAGCTGAGATCGTGCCCGATGGAGGATGCGGAATCGATGAAAGAGTGAGCTGCATTTTGGAAGGATTTGTAATCCGTTTGACTACCACGTTGGAGGAAGAACGCATCCAAGACGTAACCAAATAAACGAATCGACGAATCAAGTTGGCGTTGTTTAGAGGAGGACAAGCGGACACTCCCTGAGTGTTCATGATGACACCAAATAGGAAACTCCAAGCGTAACTGCAAAAGGTGAATCAATAGAGGCAGAAGAGGAACCGAACAAGCATTGGAGAGAATGGCTAAAAGCCATGAACAGAGACAGAATACACAACTGAAGTTAGAGTCAGTCAGAGCGTACCCCAGAGAGAAGGACTGAACATTGAGAGACAGAAACCAGAGAAGAAGGCAGTAAAGCAAAAGCAGAAAGAGACAGAGGGCTGAGCTAACCAACGGTAGCATCGAGCACCAGAGAGCTTGAGAGATTCAAGCCATCCCATAGAGGAATCTGTTCGGACTGAGCACCACATTTGGCTCTTTCCACTGAAGACCAGAAGGTCACAGAGCTGGTAAGAAGAAGAAGAGTCTGTGTACTCCAGTCGCTTGGGGAATCCAAGAACCACCCTGCCAAGCAAATCTACTTCAGGAGCTCACATTGAGTCCCTGCATTGTAATACTCTCCTTAAAGGCACAATAAAACAAGGCCACCACTGAGAGCTGGACTGGAGATGTAGCCCGGGAGAATAGGGTGAACTCCTTATTAATTTCTTGTGTCTTGTAATTGCTTTTTGTATTTCTCTGTTGTCTTTCCATTCAATTGTCTATGTATTAGCAATCTGATCGATCTGTTGCTTAAATAACATTGAACACACACCAGCACATGAGTTTGTAATACCTTTGTTTAATAAATCTTCAACTGATGTCACTCATAGGGTGATTATCAGATCAACAACTTTCTCAAATATTACTGTGAATATAGTCAATTTATAAATTTCATAAATATATGAAAATGATTATTATATTAAAACTAAATCAAGTAGACAATAAAAGCAATTCAAAAACCATACTATAAAGAAGGTCACAATGTTATTAGTTGTATTTCATAGTGATATGGACTTCAATATTTCTTCTTCTTTCTTCCTAATTGTAACAGATGCACTATCTTTCATCATGGCATAACGTTGAAAAGAGAAAGGTGATGCAATACATAAACCATTTATGTATTTTACTCTTGATATGGCTGTGAAGGTAAGGCCTTGCTACTCTTTATTCTTGATATCAACTGACACTTGTTCTAAATTCAATCCCTATGACTTGTGGATTGTAAGAGCCCATGCCATATTCAAAAGATTTTTTCTTTATTTCCTCATATCATTGGTGTGATAGGCACAATGTTTGGATTTCTTGCATCAAATGGAACACCAACATACTTATCAAAAACCACAGTTGTGAACATTGGAAGTTGAGGTCACTTAGAAGTAGACGTATAAAATTTATGCTTAACAAAACCAAGTGCATCATTCACCAAGCCAGCTTCAACCCATAAATTACATGTCAACATAACATGCTAACAACGACACAACAAAACTTCACAGTCCAATTGATCATCATCAACACCAATAATTTCTAAATGCTTTGAATGCTCAGCAATATATCGTGCAATTGGAGAATTTAATGATTTTAACATATGCCTATTATGGAAGGAAGAAAAATTATTTGTTGGAAACATGTGAACTGCTGCATTAAATAAATCTCTTTCTCTAGGATGCAACCTCATATCAGCTCGTGGCATAAGAAACTCTAAATTTTCAAGAACAGGTTCTACATTTCTTATGTTATTGAGGACTCTATGAAAACAATATTGTTTCTGATTATTCCCTTGTTGGAGAAAGATTGTGTCAAGAGTGACAACAATGTTGAATTTGTTCCATAATAATTTCCCTGTTGTATTATCTGCATACAAAAGCTTATCTCTCACAGGAAGCAGTTGGCCAAGGTCACCCACAAGGATGATGGATCTGCCACCAAAAGGACAATTCTTTTTCTCTAGAAATGCTTCTCGTAATCGAGCATCTATTTGCATAAACAACCTTGATCCTAGAAAGCTCATTTCATCAATCAATATATATCTAACATGTCACATTTCTTCTTGGAATACTACAAGTGACTGCCTCTGTAGTGGTTGCATATATTTAATTTTTAAAGCTGAGTGTATTGTTTTTGCATGTATATTAAAAGCAGTTACTCCTACTAGGGCAAGAAATAGCAAAGGGCTTCTTCCATTACTTGATGAATTGGAAAGAGCTTCAAAAATACAATGGATAAGGAAAGACTTCCCAGTGCCCGCAATGCCCTGAACAATCATAAGAAGAGCTTCATGAATCTCATATTCAACAAAGTGCCTTAATAAACCCTAAAAATTAATATTTTAAACTCAATGGATTAATAAACCAAAGGGATTATTAATTTTATAAACCCAAGGAACTAATAAACCCAACTGTCTAATATTATAAACCCAATGAATTAGTGAACCGAAAGGCATAAATATTAAAAACCTAAGGGATCCAGAAGCACAAGGGATTGATATTACAAACACAAGATATTCATAAATCCTAGGAATTAATATTCTAAAAATAAAGGATTGATAAATTCGCATAATTATTAATATGATAAACCCAATCGATCAATAAACCTTAGACATTGTCAGTGTTATAAAACCGAAAGAATAAATAAACTAAAGGGATAAACATTATAAAACTAACAGATTAAACCCTTAATATTTGGGTTTAATAAATTGAAGGTATTATTATTATTATAAATTCAAGGGATTATTAATATTATAAATAAAAGGATGAATTTTAAACCCAATGCATTTTTATTTTTATATACCCAAGGCATTAATATTATAAAGACAAATGATTAATCAACCCAAGAAATCAATAAACCCAAGGATTAAATAAATCCAAAAAACTAATATTAAAATCCTAAACAATTAATAAACCCTAGAAATTAATATTTTAAAGTCAAGGGATTAATAAACCCAAGGGATAAAATGATAAACCAAAGGAATTATTAGTATTATAAACTCAAAGAACAAATAAACCCAAGGGTTTAATCTTATAAACCCAAGGGAAAAAATATTATAAACCTAAGGGATCAAAAAATGCAAGGGATCGATATTAATAATGGAAAGGACTGATATTTTATGCCAATGGATTAATATTATAAATCCAAGTTGTTTAAACCCCGCAATAAATATTATTAATAGAAAAATAAATATCAATGCCCATCCTTAACCATCGTTGATTTTCATATTGAGACAATCTTTGTTATAACACAATTTTTGACAATGCTCATGATGATTGGTTTTTAAAATGAGAGAATATATGTCATATTAAATATTTTAAAACCCCTGAGCCGTAAATCCATAGCATCAATATTATAAACATAAATAATGCTATAACACAAAACAATAATAAAAAAAACATAAACCACAACCAATATAAGAACCACATTGTAAACCATAAAGCATTAAAACATGATAAATCATCATCACATTAATAATAACACATTTATATCACTACATTATAAACAATACATAAATTTTAGGCCATAAATACATTGATATCAATACATGAATGTATTAATAGTATAAATCTCAAGAATATTGATATAAACATCTAGAACATGAAATCCCAACAATAATATTACAAATGTAAACAATATTTTCATTTATCAAAGACATGAACAAAGTGAAGGGGCCCACGCAAAAGACCACAACAATCATAAATGCAAGAAGAAAAAAAATAGTAACACTACAATTGGAGAGAAGGAACATAAATGCAAAAAACACATCTAAATTTCACACATTGGATTTAAAGAAGAACAACATAATAGGAAATTTTAAGACCAGAGATATATAATTTTCTACATAACAACAACAATGAGAAAAAAAATTCAATTTCACCAACATTGCAACCACAGAAAGTACATTGAGTCTTAACATATATATTTTGTTTTCTTTACATCAAATAATTCCACTACAAAAGTGAACTTGAAACACTCCATCAAAAGTCATCTATGGAGTGGCCTCTTCCAAAACACAACCAGATTGATGACAAAAGCAGCACCAGTTCAAATCAACAGGATAACGATCATGATACTTAATGTTTTCCAACCAATTCCTTCTCGTTCTCCTCCCAGACTCCCTCTTGTGCACACTTGACAAGTATTTTACATGTGTTTTCATTTCATCTAGCACATGAATATGATCATCAATAAAATTAGGATGGAACTCGTGTTTTCTATCAAACATGTTCCGAAGATATGAAAGAAAACTTATAGCTCCAACAATATTGCACATTGTTCTGGACTAATAGATGGCATTGTTATTGTCCATATCTACATTTGAAAGACAAAAAAAACAAAAGAAAAATCAATAAATACATGCACAAATAAATAAGCACACACACACACACACACACACATATATATATAGATATACATATACATATACATATACATATAGATAAAACATAACACCCCATTTGTATTTATGTTAAAAAACTTAATGTTAGAATGTTACATGAAAAAGACAATCTAGTGTTACATGAACCAAATGATATAAAAAATTCTACAAATATAAGCTTCATTTCACAATACAATAGCAAAAAACATGGAAATAGAATAAAACAATGGCCAATATTCAAAAAAAAAATATTGGCCATGGTGATAGCCGATATTCAAAACCTCCATTTTTGCATTTCATGATGTAATATGAATCCACAATATTAATATCAATATGAACGAGTTATAAAAATGGTTTTGAATGATTGGTTCATATAACTTATTGTTTGTGTTTGAATCGTCTGTTGCAAAGAAAAGAACAATAGGCACTTAAAAAAAAAAAAAAAGTAAATTGAACAACATGAAAAATTATGTAAACAAATTTCTCAAATATTACTATGAATATGATGAATTTGTTAATCTCATAAATATATGAAAATGATTACTATATTAAAAGTAAATCAAGAGGACAATAAAAGAAATTCATAAAACATACTATAAAGAAGGTCACAAAGTTATTAGTTGTATTTCATAGTGATATGGACTTCAATCACTCCTCTTCTTTCTTCCTAATTGTAACATATGCACTATCTTTCATCTTGGCATAATTTTCAAAAGATAAAGGTGGTGCAATGTGTAATCCATCTATTGAGTTCAGTCTTGATATGGTTCTGAAGGTAAGGCCTTGTTGCTATGTATTCCTGATATTAATTGATGCTTGTTCTAAATTCAATGCCTGTGACTTGTGGATTTTAAGAACCCATGCCATCTTTAGAGGAATTTGTTTTTGATTTCCTCTTATCAATGGTGTGATAAGAACAATGTTTGGATTGTTTGCATCAAGTGGAACACCAACATACTTATCAAAAACAATAGTTGTGAACATTGGAAGTTGAGGTGGCTTAGAGGTAGGCGTATAAAATATATCCTTAACATATCCAAGTGCACCATTCACCAAGCTAGCTTCAACCCAAAAATTACATGTCAACATAACATACTGACCACGACATAACAAACTTAACGGTCCAATTGATCATCATGAACACCAATGATTTCTGAACGCCTTGAATGCTTAGCAACACATTGTGCAATTGGAGAATTTAATGATTTTAACATATGCCTATTATGCAAGGAGACGAAATTATTTGTTGGAAACATGTGAACTGCTACATTAAATAAATCTCTTTCTCTAGGATGCAACCTCATATCAACCCATGAGATAAGAAACTCCCAATATTCAAGAACAGGTTCTACATTTCTTTTGTTATTGAGGACTGTATAAAAACAAGATTGTTTCTCATTATTCCCTTGTTGGTGAAAGATTGTATCAAGAGTGACAACAATGTTGAATTTGTTCCACAAGACTTTCCTTGTTTTATTACCTGCATACAAAGGCTTATCTCTCACAGGAGGCAGTTCACCAAGGTCACCCACAAGGATGATGGATCTACCACCAAAAGGACAATTCCTTTTCTCTGGAAATGCTTCTCGTAATGGAGCATCTATTTTCATAAAAAACCTTGATCCTAGAAAGCTCATTTCATCTATCAATATATATCTAACATGACGCATTTCTTCTTGGAATACTACAAGTGACTGCCCCTATAGTGGCTACATATCTTTAATTGGAATTTTTAGAGATGAGTGTATTTTTTTGCATGTATATTAAAAGAAATTATTCTTGTTGGGAAAAGAAGAAGAAAAGGGCTTCTTCCATTACTTGACGAATTAGAAAGAGCTTCAAAAATACAATGGATAAGGAAAGACTTCTCAGTGCCCGCAGTGCCCTAAACAATCATAAGAAGAGATTCACGAATCTCATGTTCAGCAAAGTGCCTTAAAACAATTTCAAAAGAAAATCATTATTTTTCCAACAAAGAATCTAGAGATGCAAATGTTCTATTTAAAAGGTCAACAATATCACCCCTTACATTTTCATTCCTTATAAAATAATAGCTTCTTCTACAACATCATCAGAAATAGTTGTACTTTCCTAGTCACAGAATATATAAAAGTCCCTTCAACCAAGGGAGTGAAGATCATAAACATTCACATCATTCGGTGGAACCAAGCAAGAAAAATCCTGCCATTCTTGAAAATTATCTTCAAGATTCATTTCCTGGTTAGAAAAATCACCATCTACTTCATCTTCAATATTGTCTATAATTGATAGATTTTGGTCAATATTCCATGCTCAATATTGGAAATTCCTCCAAATTTCAATAAAAATTTTAGTTGAAAGGCCAATTTCTGCAAGAATGTCACGAAATGGCTTGTACAAGAGAAATTATGTCCAACAAAAGGTTTCAAATTCCTCTAAAGCCTCACCAGGGAATAGAATAAAATTGTGGCCAAACCCAAACAATAGCATGAACATCTCTATGCTTCCATGGATCTTGTTTACTCTTTCTATCATACAAGATATTTTTGTTTCTATCAAAGATAGATGTTCAAGGAAAAAATGTCTCTTCTGATAATGTTGAACAAAAGTATTCTTAGATGAACATTCCAAGCCTTCCCTTGAGATATTCTTAAAAACCTTTCTTCCAACATTTAAGGAAACAAATTTTTGACTACAAACAACAAGAAGTAGCTTAAGCAACATATGGCACGTTTCTTGTGCTCCAATGTCACGGTCAACAATGATTTCTACAAGAAACATTCTATATCCACATAAATCATGATACTCAAAGCTAATAGAATTTGAAATTCTAGTTAACATACATTGATAACTTTCAAACGTTTTTTCTGCTTTTGATGCATACTTAGCAATATATTTCAAGACAACATAGCGAGAAAGCACTAGTTGACAATCAACATTTTCCCACCACATTGTTAGAATGGCAATGTTATGTACATTAAGCCTGTCATCATTTCTTGTTGGCTCATATTATTTTCTTCCTTGATCATCTATGAGCAATCTTGATTCATCACAAAGATCCCATGGGGCATTGTATCGACATGTCAGAATAGTGCTCTTTTTGTGCAAACAAGAATCCACAGTACACTTTATGTGCCTCTGGACATGGTTTAACAATTCTTTGTAATCAATATGAGGATTACAAGAGAAAATATAACTATTATTCAATAAGCAAGTGTCATCATTGAGGCTTCTTGGAACCATTATGTTGTGATGATGTATGTCACGTGGATTCCATGCAGTTACATATTTGTCAAAGAATCTCTTTGCAAGTTATACATCAAAACCATTTGACCAATCAAGTCTTTCCATGTCAAGAGTGCCTTATAACAATAGAAAACCATGGATATGTGATGAACCTCTATGTTTCCACTCATTTTGAAAAAAAATGAAGATATAGCTACTACAAAAAATATAAATAGAATCATAATAAAAGTTGACAAAGTATAGAAAAAAAAAAATCAACAACACAATCTTGTACCAGAAGTCTTTAGCTTCAAGATATTTTTTGGATAACTTCCTCTCGAAAAATATTGAATCTATGGTGCATAAATGTGGAAACAATAAGAGGGTACTAGATAACATTCTCAATTTTCATACGATTCTCATTTAAAGAATGGGAATGTAAATGTATGGGCATGAGGTTATGCAACTTTGGCCACTTTGTGTCAGCTGCACTCAAAGTAAAAAATAACGATGGACATCCTAACTAAGTAATCATGTCAGTCAATTCATCTCGACACTTAGTCCAGTATGCCCTTGTACCTCTCAGAGAAGAACCAAACCACCTAAGATGCTCATCCAACTTATTATCTAGTAAATCAGATAGTTGATGACACAAATCTTCAATTGTTGTAGGTGAGTTATCATGTAAATATTTTTTTACAAAAACCACAGCATTTTCTTGGCTCTGATGCCACATTATCATGTTCAATAGGTAATATCAGAATCAAGGATGGCTTCCAAATCTCTTATCATAGTACCTAAGAAGATGCAATGCATACTCATGAAGTTCAACACTACAAATACATGGTTGCAACCAATCAGCATCACCAGTGAGGAACAATGTTGGGAATTCCATATCTAATAACCCGTCTATATTATATTCATTCACTGGACAGGTTCCAATATTTGGTCAATCCATGTCTTGAGCATGTGAAGAATCAACATTATCAAGAAATTCTCTAATTTCTTCCACTTCTCTTCGTTCATTTGGTAGGTGAGCAATGAAAGAAGAAGGATGAGAGGGCAAATTCTCAGTAGGAAGCCCTTCATTATTAGTTTCATTGATCTCAGATTCTTCAATGTCACAATCAACAAATTTAAGCCTGGAGGAGACATTTGTTGATCTCTCGGGCAGAGCATTCACTGAATCATAGTTAATTACAATATCTCAATAATATTGATCATGTTGGATTTTGAAAAGCAATGCAGCCATCACTCAATATATTTTGACATAACATTCATAATACTTAGATTAAGCAGCATGTCTTTTCACAATTATAAAGTGAATATCTTGAACATGTCAGGGAAGACTTTATACAATTGTAGAAATATCTTGAGGGAAACTAATTACATGACCACTATACTTATATTTCCCACCTCGAGTATGTGTCACTTGAAAAATAGGATTCACACATGTTATTAGCATTTATTCAATTTGAGTAAAGACTCTTAAAATATGAGGTTTCTCACCAGGATCCGTTTTATTATATCGACAAAAATGATGGGCTCCTCTTTCACTCTTACATCGTTTGCAAACAGGACCTTCAAAATGTCTCAAAACCTGGATTTTGGGATATCATTCTTTGCAAATGTGGCACATTTGGACAACTGACAAGCAATCTATCTTTGCTCGAAATCTTTTATGCACTGCAATCATTTTTCCATCAAAATGAATATGATCTATATTGGCCAAACCGTGTTGAAAACTATTTGGAAGAGTAAAATTTATTCTAAAATGTACTTCATCTTCGAGAACATGAGATTTCGTTACCAAGTTTGAATCATGTGGAATGGATCTATGATAAGGTCTTTCCAAATTTATGGTCTGTATTTCGAGAACCTAAAAGGACGTAAAGGTATCTTTGTCATAAAATATTTTAAATTTTAATTTACAACTAATTATAAATGAAAAAAATGAAAAAGAATCGAATGCATACAATTTACATTTGTGTATTGATGTGGATGAGGGTTATAAGATGGTTTCTCTTAGATTCTAACATCAGTAGATGGGACATTTTGGGAGTTAGTTTCTATGCCTCTATTCAAATGAGTTGTTTCCTGTTTCAAAAAAAAAGACGTTATAAAACTAAATGTCCAAAAAATAAAGATTCAAAAATGGAAAACAAATCAAATACATTGAACATCTACATTAGTTTTACAATTTGATGTTTTAGATTCCAATTCTCCAACCTAATGAGATGAAATCATTTTTTCTCCTTAAACAATTACAAAATACAATGTCCAACCAACTGTAAATGAGAAAATGAGAAAAATATCAAATGCACTCATCATTTACATTTGTTTGGAGATGTGGCTGAACGCTATGAGATGGTTCCTCTTCACTTCTAATATCAATAGATGGAACATCTATGAAGTTAATTTGTATGCCTTTATTGAAATGAGTTGCATCCTGTTTGAAGAAAATAAAATACTCCATAAAATTCAATGTCCAACCAACTAGAAATTTCAATAATGAAAAGAAAATCAAAAATATTGAAAAATTACATTAGTCTAGCAATTTGATCGTCAAGGAGAATGCACAGGAAGGTTATGACATGCTTCATCTTCACTTCTCAGATTAGTAGATGGTTATAAGTTTAGTAAACAAAACTTTGTAAATAGAGGAATGTAATAAAACAACCACTATTGCAGCAAAAATAAAAATATCATTGTGTTACCTCCATTGTTCCACGTGAAATTCTATTAGGGATGACTGATTCTCTTGGTGGGACCACATTATTTTGAGAACCGTGATTGGAAGATCTAATGTTTCAAGAAACTAGCTCCAAATTATCAAACAAATGGCCAATTAAATTATCATCAAAATCATCACACACAATGTCATCATTACCTCCACCATGGATTTTTGCAACCTTTGGCCGTCAAAACATGCAATTGGACACACAGAAGGGTTAGGGTGGACATTTGCATCGACGTTATTGCTATGACATTCTTCTCGATTGCAAGATGTTTCCCCAATATTATGAACATTTTCAGGAGAGCATCGAACAACAAGATTATGTTGATGAGGAGCATATTCTGATAATAAAGTATCAACAGGAAATGTTCTTTCCATTATATCATCCATAGTACGATACTTACGAGGAATTATAAAATCATTTACAAGAGTGTCTTCACTCATTCTTCTATGATATGTAGCTCCCCTATGCTCATTTATGGCATCCTTATTTTATTGGTACCATAAATAACGACTTTCATTAGACCTCTCACGTGATTCTAGTGACAAATTTCATTTTCTTGTACGCTTGCTTGTGCCTTCAAATGACATGTCTATAATGAATAATAAAATATTCGTTATGGAATCACAAAAATGGAACATAACAAATATCTAATATAAACAAACACAAAAGATTGAAAAAGGCCCACAAGTTTTTGTTTTCAAATCGTAAAAAAACATAAAAGTTTTATATGTTATTTTTTCCAACCATATAAACTTATCAAAATGTATAAGGCTTTTTCCAAATGGCTAAAAACAAAAATGAATTTTTCAAAATGGCTAAAAACATAAATGAATTCTTCCAAATGGCTTAAACAAAAAAGTCTAAATTTACGTGTATCATATTAGAATCAAAACAAAACCCCTACTATTGGGACACAATACTCTAAGAATTATATGACATGGAAGTATATCTAAAAATTTGGAACTATATACTCTCAAAATATAAATAAAATATTAAAATGTACATAAACATATAACATTGTTTGATAAACAATGACAAAAACCAATACAAATAACATGTATAACATAACTCATAGCAATTATAATTATAAAAACAAAGAAAAATGCATAACATCGAGACACATTTACATGTAATTAAGAGTATATAGAGAGTATATAAAATGGAAATATTTATAGGAACTCCTAAGAATACTAATATCCTAAGAATCCATGTCCATATCCAATGGTGGAATCTCATCAACAAAATCCATATGGGGAGCAATTGGAAAACCATTTCCATACTAAATCAAATCATTACAATCCTCCAACGTTGGGTACCAAAACCCATACATCTGTTCATTAGTTGAATTATCAATATCTATTGGAAAACAGATGCCATTCATCATGTCATATAATAGGAAAGTAACTTCATTACAGTTGCACATAAGAACCAGACCATGGACTGTTCGAAATGGAAGATAACCATGAAATTTGCTATTTATATCTATAGAAATTTATTCCAACAACTTCCATATGAAACCTCATCTTCAAAGTATTCAATTCTTCGTTCAACACACGGTTGACCAAATTGGAAATTATCTAATTCTTCAATTGACCATACAGAAGTGGAGCCATCATTGACAAGGCATATCAATTGATCCATGTATATTGTTAAGGACATACACCGTATGTCATTGATTGGAACAAATGGAAAACCCCATTCATTTTTTATTATTTCAAACCAGTAGATTGTATACCCATACCTACAACAATCTTCATACTCCTTGTCCAAATACAGCCAAAACAGTTTACTTTTATAAAACACTCTGTTCTTAGGGGGTGAAGTGCCACCAAATGGAACAACAGCCCTTTTCCATACCGTATCAAGACTACTGCAAACATAAAATTTAGACTGCATTCTATCATACCTATGTTTTAGAACAACCCAATAATATTTTATGTTGCTTACATTTTCCAATAATGAAAATAATCCCCAGTGTCCAACTCATATTGGCCATATGTTTTTAAATGCCTTTATAAATGGATTCATTACAAAATAGTTGTGTGTATGGGAGCGTTATATTGGTAAGGATAAAACCACCATTGGTCCAATAGTAGGCTCTACTATGTATCTTGAATCTATGAATCACAAATGAAATTAAGATATGTGCCCATTTTGATTAAGGTATTGAGCAGGAAAACAATTGTCTTCACTATTGGCACAAGGAACCATAAATCCAAATTCATTCATAGAGACATGCTTGCAACATAACAAGAAAGAATGGTTTTGCAAAACATTCTTCCATTTCTTACAAATAGTGCTAAACTTTATCACAACCGATAAAGGGAGCCAAAGGAAGACAATTTCAAGAATTTTGAATGGAAGAAAACTCCAAATAGTTGTATCCATGATCAAACAATGAAATCACCTAATAATAAAAAAAGACATTTGATATCAACAAAACAATTTAATGTTGAATAAAATTAAAAGTAACATACATACATAATTTACCATTTACACATACATAAAAACTTCACATATACACATTGTATAAAATCAAATGAGCGATCCTAGCATTATTACAACACCGAATACAATTCCACAATTTTTTAAACCTAATATCTATAATCCAAGATTATTAATGTTGGTAAACCTATAATTATATTTATATTAAGGCCTATGTTTAATATTGATGCTATAATGTTTCTATAAATATATTTATAATATCAAATAAGAACAACTCATTAAGTAGGTTGCCATCAAGGGCAACACCTAATTCATAATGCCAACAAAAAATTGCTTCGAAAACACCGTTTTATCTTTTTGTTGGACTACACAATTTTCCATTGTGTTAAGGATAAAAAATGTTAATGGTTGTGTAAGAGTGAAATTTTAACTAATAAAAGATCATTGGGGAACAACTTGGTTTTTTTTCGAGATCACATGGCTACTTGTTTTGTATAGTAGTGAATTTATTTTAGTTATATGTTTTAATTATGTATGTAATGTGAATCATAATTAACTATTGTCAATTGTTATTAAGTATAATAACCACCTAAACAAGGAGTATTCTTTAAGTGCCACTTTTTAGAAATTTTAGAGTTTATTACAAGTTTTATAAGTGAACTCTTCACAGTCAAACTTCTCCATGGGTTTTTGAGGGTGTTGAATCCATATATCAAGTCAAAAAAATGAGTTTAAACAAATCAAGATTTGAACACAATTTTTTTTGCCATGTGAAGAAAGATGGCAAAAATTGTACAAAATCTTAGTTAAAAACTACTCCCTTAAATATAAGTAATTGATATACAAAATCAACACAATTAATTTTAAAAAACGTAACACTTATATTGGTAATAAAAATGTGATATTAATATTGCATTTTTTCCTATTAATGTTAATTAAAATATAGTAGGTATTTTTAAAACATTAAGTGTAAGTTGTTTAATTTGAAAATTAGAGTGTTCCACAGGTTTTGCCAGCTAAATCAATGTATTTAAAAAACAAAATATTGACAATATTCAGTTATTTTATATAAATTCACACACACACACATATATTATAAAAATTAAATTTAATTATTCTAAGGAGGTACAATCATAGTGATAAGCATTCCATAGTGGGTGGATTTGTGTTCTTCCAACCAATAAACACGTTGCAAAGAAAAACATGATTTTTCTATTGTTAGTATTTTGAGTTTGAGCTATGTAATTTGTATAATTCAAGCCTCCATTTATACATTAAAAATACTCATTTTAAATAACAAAAGCTCATAATCTCAAATAGACTAATTTTGACCTATATATTTCCCCATCAATCACATTCATATTTTTAACTATTTATCTTCCAAAACTTAATGATATTTAATAACAATATTATAATAATAAGTCACAATTGTTAGCTCTAAACCTAAACTAAAATTTTTAATATAATGAATCCAGAAATATCAAATTAAAATT
>APFE030408695.1:60637-74201 GCA_000404065.3 Pinus taeda
TTTCTTATTTAATAATGTAATTTTTAATCATACAGTAATCATAATAATTATAATTTAAATGTTCTAACAATTAAGAAAATTTGTTTCTAAAAAAATTAATTCTATATGTCTTCATTGTTTTAAAACAACAGGTTGACCTCAATCTTAAAACTGAATTATTAATTTTATTTTATTTTTTTCTTAAATATTTTTAATGGGTTGTCTAAAACCTAGATGTTTTGGAATTTTTTATTGGAATTTGACAATTTTTTGTTGACTCAATCTTAATTTTTACTGTTTAAAATGGTTTTTTTTAGTGCACACGCTCTGATTGTGAAGTGTTTACAACTAAAATTTACTTATAATTCCAAACAATCTTTGTCGAACTATACACACTAGAGTAAAAAATAAGCCAAAAAAGCAGTCCAAACCTAAAATACACCAATTAGGGCAATAGTTATTAAGATTATGATATCAATTGAGTTAATTTTTAATAAATGCATGACTACATTTATATTCTTAAACAGTCAGAAATAAAAAAAAAAAAAAAATAAAAAAGTAAAAAATAAAAATTATGAACATGTAAATAAATGTGAATTACATATAATTTAAGCTCAAATAATTAAATATAAAATAGTTAGCTATATATTAAATAGGCTAAAACAAAAATTTCAATAACATGAAGTTATTATAAAAAACTTCACCCTTTAAATTGGAAGACCATATTTTTTATTCTTTATCATAATATAAGATTGAAATTTGTAATTTAATATACAGTTAAATTATAATAAACACAGAAGATACTCACTTAAATGCAAAATTTAATTACAAATATAACAAATGAAGCCCTAAAATATGAAGCCCTAATTTTTAGTATAAATAAAGCCCATTGATTTGGAGGTGGAATGTCGGAATGTCTCAATGTAATAAGTAATTCGAAAATAAGGTACACAATACAATACATTTCCTTTCAAGGCATCTCAAAAACTACCAACAAGAGGTATGGCACCTTATTTCATCTTTTAAAGCTTTCAATATTATATTAGTGTTTAGGATTGATAATGTTGTAGCTCACACTTTGGCAAATGTAAAAGCTCAATTCACTCCTCTTAGGGATGGTTTTTCAATTAAAATTTTTTATAAACCTGTGGTTCCTAACAAAATTACTAATTTTGACCAACAGATTTTTGATTTCCTTGACAACAAGAACACGTTCAAGGGCGTAACCATTAACGAAGAAGAGCATGATAAATATCTAGAGGAAAGAACCAAGATGCGAGAAGGAAATTATATGCCAAGTGACATCATACCATTAGAGAAACAATATGATTTACATAATCATTTCAAAGGACTTCCCAACACCAAGACACAAATTTTGACACATGCTCAAGTAGATGAACTGAGGGATAGAAGAAGAGCCCTCCTTTGTAAATATTTGCACATGTTGTACTCCTAATGAACATCGATCGTTTACTCAACTTTTCAAACAATACTAATATGTCTTTAGTTTATTAAACCATGAAATTTTTTTAATACATTTAAAACAATAGGTTAAAGCATAAAATTCTTTTACTACATTTCATTTCGAAAACAGAAATGGTCCACATTTCAAAATTTATTTAGGCTCTCATCATAATTTAATTTATTTCTTGAGCTCTCTCATTGGGCAGTGTTCCAGTGATATGAAATCCTTGGAAATCAAATCCTAAATTTAGGCTCTCATCATAATTTAATTTATTTATTGAGCTCTCTCATTGGGCAGTGTTCCAGTGATATGAAATCCTTGGAAATCAAATCCCAACAAAGAGCAGCGGCCCCAAATATCCCACCACCCCTCTGTTGTTGTTTATTTATGTTCATCCATGGCGAGAGGAGATGTAAGCTACAAGCAAGATATGTAGAATGAACTCGATTATCCGGTCGAGTATGTATAATTATTTGTCGAAGGGAAAAAACAGAGAGCCGACACATGTGTTTGTTCTGCTGTTGTTGAGACATTCAATGTTCAGAGAAGAATAATACTGATTGTGTCCCATGACCTTGCAACCATGGCAGGACGGGAATATTACATACTAGGATTTACATTCTTGTGACACCAAAATTATTCAACGTGTGATTTTGATCGTAGAAGTTATCAAACCATTTCAACAAAAAATATCAAAGGTACATCTAATCCTGGAGCTTTCAATATAAAAATAATTAAAATGTTAAATGTAAGATGTTTTTAAATTCTCGCATTCTACTTGGATCTCTAATCTAGTTCCCTTTAGGAAGAAATCTAATGAAACTCGTTTATGTATACTTTTTCAATTTCAATCATGCATAGGGAAAAGAAAATTATCTCGTCCTAATAATGGACCAAATTCTTAAAATTGTCTCTCGTTTTTGAAATGTATAATTGTCTCTCGTTCCAACGGCTGATTTTTCATTCAAGGGTAGAAACTGGGCAAATGATGCCTAGCTAAACACCCATGGGCAGAGGGAAAGTCTAGGACAACCATGATCTAGCCTGCAGCCAAGCATTGTTAAGGGGGAAGAATAAGAGATATTAACAAGTCATTTTTTTCAAATTGAAATACTATAATGGCTATACCAACAAAGACAATCAATACATATATTCAAGAAAGCTCATGAGAAAGGAATTTTACTTCTTGCTACTACCATTACCATTTTCAACCAAAAGGGTTCCTCCAATGCACCTAGAAGGAAACCCCTGTAAAAACACTAGGTCGAGAAAAGGAGGACTATGAAAGATTGTGCACCTTTCTTAGCAGATAGAAGCCGAGAGAAGCCCCTTCAAATTGTTCTAGTAATCCTTCCAGCAAATTGTAATTTCATATTGCTTCACTTCAACAATTCCAGCAACCCAAGAACTAAGAAATGCATGCATCAACGGAGGAGTGCTTTGCTTATAATAGATGGAATGGTGATGAATAACAGGTACAATAAATATTTAATCACAATGTGAAATGGCCAGCCAAGAAAAGTTGGTCTTATTCCTCCACATTACAATCCTAGATGGAGTGGTGGAGTTATTATTAAGAGCATGAAAGGGTGAAATTGATGGACACGTTAATGAAACTACTGACACTTGTTATTTGGAATTGGACACATGTTACCAATGGTTTGAAATGGATAATCATCTTATTTGGAAATACACCTTTCCACTACTATGACAAATGTATGTGTAAGGTGTGCGTAACATTTTGTAGTCTTCTCATTATGGTTAATCCTCATAGGTGTCAATTAATAAATGGCATGGTAAATTTTTAATGAAGCTTTGTAAAAAAATAATTTAAACAATGTTTAATCATGTGATTTAGATATGCATGGAAGTTAGTGGTGTGAATTCAATCCATTGATATTGTGGAAAGGATGAGAATATATTGGCATCTTTAAATTTAAACCTTATGATCAATTATTTTAATTAGTAAAATGATTAAAGTGCCCAATTCCAATAGGAGGGATGCCTATCAATGTAATTAAACAAACATTTGAACCCACAGTAGACCAAATCATGAAATGCAGTTTGTCGTAAAAATATAGCAGAGACAAATGCCTTCACCCAGTGCTTGAATATCCACAACTTCAACCAATTCAGGGAGTTATATTCATACAATAATAAACCAATTAGGCTCATTATTCTACAGAAATAATATTCTTTACTTTCGAATCAAGTTCACATAAATGTTTTGATCATAGATCTCTTTGCACAGGGATCAACAGATGCTCCCAATGCACATAATTATCATAGGATCTCTTGACCTCCTTTTGTTTTAACACTTCATTGTTCGTTATAAGCTGCCATACCCCTTTTAGATTGCATCATGAAGTTATTTGCAGGAAAGATTTGGAGCTTCAAGATAAAACTTAGTTTTATGATGTCAAGGCTTACTGTAACTACAAGAAAATGCTTTCATATAACCCCCTCTCACAAATTAAATCAACTGCAAAATGATCTATCTATATCGCCCAATCATGAAGAATTTGCAACAAATCCATTTTTCTGAGATATTTAAATCTTTTAAGACAATTTCTATTGAACACTCAACAACTCTCATTTTCTTGGAGGAGCTTCCCCTGAGATAATGTGATTTTTTCTTCAAGTTCCCCCTGAGACTGGGTTGGACTCAGTTATCTATTGCTCTTTCTTTTAGCGACTATTTTATTTTTTGAATTTGTTTATATCTCACTTGTAGGTTACTTTGATTCATGTTGGAAGTTTTTGCACCAAGATTCTCCTTCTTTTGTCTAGGCTCAAAGATAACAAGAGGCAGTTTACAATCTTTAGTCATATGGCCAAAATTATCACAGAAGTAACATCTTATATGTCCAAGAAAAGGAAGAAATAGTTCAAATTTTTTGTTGGTGTGCCTTATGCCTTGAAAACTACAGTCAACAACTTTATGCCCAAAGTCATTACATGAAAAACAATATCCATGAAATGATTTTTATACCTGGCCCAAGTTGAGGTTGCATGATGTTTTTTTTGTTTGATTCCTTCTTCTACTGCATGGTCCTATAGTTTGTTGAAATGTGCCCAAATTTCTGACAATCAAAGGATCTAATGTTTGTCATACCTTTCTTTAACACATCCTTTGGCTTTTTTTCTTGATGGTGGCTTCATTTAGTGCTGCTGCAAATCTCTTCTTTGGGATCTCCCGATGTTGCCTTATTTTCCCTCTTTAGACTAGATTTTCTTTCTTTGAATTATGCTTTTAATTTCTCATGATTGTTGATCTTATATTTGAGATGGACTTCAATCTCCTCTTTAGTTCTTCTTTCTTTTTACAACTAATTTTCAAGATTAGAAATTTTTCCTTAAATGAATGTTCTTTCTCCTCAAGAATCTGAAGAAGTTTCTTCAAATCTTTATTCTCCAAGATGAGATTCTCTATCAATATTGCTTGTGCTTTGTTTTCTACTTCAAGGGTTACTAATCTCTCAAGCTCTTCATTCTCAAATCCCTGCACTGGAAAGACACCTTCCTTGCCTCTTGAGGAATCAACTTCAAAACTGTGATATTGAGTCATCAATCTCAAGAGAACACTATCACTACATGCATAAGGAAATATACAACCAGAAAAAATATGATCACAACATTTACCATCATCATTCATTACCAGTTTGAAGAGGGGTTTTTCTCATTCAAAATCTTCTTCATTTGTTTGTTGCTCTTTCTTTTCTGAGACTGCTTCCTCTTATTCTTAGCCATGGCCCACTGTCTTCTCTCAAGCGATCGAGCTTCACCGAGAGAACCCCGCTTTGATACCAATTGTTAGAAATTACCTTGCTACTGAGAGGGGAGGTGAATCAATAGTAATAGGATTTACTTAACATTTAATTCTTTTTATCAAAACACCAGATTCAGTAATTCATCAGTATGCTTTTGAAACCAAGCATGAAATCAAAGTGTCAAAGCATGAAAAATCACCATAAAGAATCAACAAAGAAAACATACACATAAGAGAACACAAATATTTTCAAGTGGAAAACTCTCTCTAGGGAAAAAAACACCCATTATTGTTTTTGTTGCTCAAATCTTCTAATTATGTCGAATATATTTTTACATAGAGTAGATAACACCTACTATCCAGAAGACTCGACTCCTACAACATTGTGCTAACATCCATCAGTTGAGAAATATCTACTCACACAACTATGCAGATAAAAACCTACTGGAAGCCTCCACCACCAACGAGCCTTGCCCAACATCCATTGGACTATCCAATCACCATTGGATTGAGATTCTCCTCCTCTAATTATTTTTTTCTTGTCTTCACAAACATGAAGTCTATACACCTCCAACTCCTCCATGTGAACCATGTTTCAGAATGTTTCAAACTAGGTTCTCAACTTTTTAACATGAGCAACCCAACAACAACTCTAGTATGAATGTGAAAGTAATAATATGATATACACCCTCTACTCAAACACAACTACAGATATGCAATATTCCTGACAAAATACAGTAGCACGCACTCACTTACTTGTACCAACAATCAATCAACTCCACCAAATCAATCCACAATATCATAAGAATATATGTCAAAATGTGCTCAACAATCTCCAATAAATACCTTGGGCAAATATTATGGTTAAGTTGATACCAAGGACACCCATACCATGGTAAATTCCAAGTCAATACCATGGATTAATACCATGGTCCCTTTTACCATGGTAATGTTAATACCTATCAAACTAATACCAAGTGTCGACTTGGGCCACACAAACAAACCAATACCAAGGCAATGATACCATAGTAATCCCAATACCTGCAATGTCAAGACCAAGGTAAACATCCTGTAACTAACAAGCCAAGCAACATAATCAACTGCACATAAGCAAATCTTTCAGGAACCAAGCTACTCCAGGACCATCAGTCACACTCATCCGCACTCAAGCCAACTGCAACACATTCTTAGGCTAACATCAATGTCAACAGTTAACCACTACAATAAACACTTCATCTACAAATGCATCATCAATGCGAACACAAATTAGATATAGGGATAACTATGCATGTTTCCACCAACATGCGCAACATTTACAATTTGGCTTCGAACAAACCATCTCATCTTATACACAAAACCTAACCATGTTAATGCCACATGTGCATCACATTGTGCAATACACAATTATAAAGTATTTACAAGTTTAGTCAAAATAACTAATGCACCTATCTCCATGCCATCCTCTTAGGCTCTCAAAGTACTTAAGTAAGCCACATGTGCAGTTGTGTCATAATGTATTAATGGATCCTTCTAAACCTTCTTTTTATACTAACTTCCATATTTCAAATCACCAACTTTGCATCATTTATATGCATTATAAGGATAATTCCATAGACAAAATGAAAAATTAGTCAATGTACAAAGCTCTAGAGTTGAGTGACAATTATTGATCTTGTGGACTAACACTTCCAAAATCTTCTCATGTTAGTGTGCATGATTAATCTACAAAGAAAATACAGGGGGAAAAACTCTCAAGATCTACTATCTTAAATAATGTATGAATGCCCCTACCATAAATCATTAATATGGTTCTCTTTCTACCATAGAACTTACATTTCTATATAAGATGAGCTAAGCTTATATCTGCAATAGTATTCTCCAAGTGAACACATGGATTACATCATTGAAAACCCAATAAAAATAAATTTTTTTTATCAAAGTGTCATATTGATTTGGAATGAATGCATATTTCTCTCTAAGTGACTTTCCAATAATTGCATGCATGTGTGTTGATTTTATTTTTTAATTTTTTTGAGTTTTTAATGTGATGAAATCTAATAATGACCACATTGTAATTCCCAAATTTAACAGGCTTCACATATCAATTCCGTAGTATTTCCCTTTGTTCCTACTATTATATAAGTTTCCAACTTGTTATAAAAAAATTGGAGGTGAATAAATTTCTAAAAATTTGATAGTTGTTACTTAATATCTTTAAAATTTCTCATGTGCCCATTCCACTCAAATCCAATCATATAACCACTAAAAATTTTCTCCGCCCTATATGGATCTCATATATTGACATGAGAAAACAATGGAGGATGGCCCACATGGCGATCAAATAAATTATTCATTGCGCATTCAATTTCAATTTTGTGAGCCAAATTTCATTCAATAATTGTTTATGGTAACCTTTTAATCTAATATTAAGTGGTCCAATGAAATTTAGAATTATGTAACTCCATGAAGTCTTCAACTCTATTTTGTTTCTAAGTTTTCTCATTTCCCGTGGTGTAATGTACCATTGTTTGTAATAGAATAAGTAAGAGAATTGAAATTATTGTGATAATAGCATCAACTATCAAGTCCTAATTGGTCTAGGAGGCCTATGAAATATTTAGATAGAACACAAAACAATGTCTCCACTATGCAAGATTTTTATGGCTTTAAAATATGGCAAGTGACAAAGGGTGGTTGTCTTTGTCATCACTCCTCCTACACTTAGCATGCATGTTTACAAGATCTATCCCCATAAAACATCCAACTCAAAGCCACATTTAATTTCATAAGCATGAACCCACTTATGTTGTTGCAGTGATGTAATATTGACACATGCCACAAACACACTCACCATGGTAACCCAGTTGTGTTTCATCTCTACCTATTGCATTTGGTGAAAGAGAAACAAATGCCTTACCAACATATTCCATATGTCCATACCCAATAATTAGTGCATTCCATAAGACCATGGTTAAATTATACATCTTATCAAATGGTCATTGAGCAACCTCAATCTTATTGTAGTTGGAATACATATCTACAAGGTCACTTCTCACAAAACATCAAAATCCATTCTAATCATGGTCACATGATTATTATCTTATTTCTATGTCTAACGTATACTAACAACACACATGCAGGAATAACACTGGAAAAGGTGACCACCCTAGCTCTCACACTTGCGAGTTTCATTTGTTGATATTTATTCAAAGTATCATCACAATATTCATTCTATGAATGCCCCATGATTATGGAACAATAGGACACTACATCTATTTTTGGTACATTATTAAACATGTGGTATGCATAACTTATGTTTCAAGATTTTGTATATATGTCTATAAGGGCATTGCACACATAAATATCATATTTAAATCATTTCTATTTCTTCACTTGGAAATTTATATTTTGTGATACAAAGTTGTCAAATGGGTACATGATGACAAAACCATTGAAATCATGACAAGATTATGCTTCACAACATAGCTTAAAACAATTTCAGTGCCTCATCACAGTGTCTATTTTGCACAAAACACACCAATCATGGCACTCCAAGAGATGATATCTCTTTTAGGTATTATGTTAAACAATCAGTGTACATTAACCAAACTAGTGCATGTGACATGCATGCTTACAAGCTTGGTACTTAGAAATATATTAGGTTGAAGCCTAGTTGAGGAAACATAAGTATGGAGATATGTATCCTCTGAAAGGGATCTCTTAAAAGAAACATTTGTATGAATTTGAACTTGTGCGTTTTTCACTTTGAAATTGTCCAATGCTTCTATCATTTGTCCTTATGTGCATAGTTGTTAATTTCTACACTAATTTTAGGCTCTTTATCACAATAATATGACCACAATTCTTTCAAATTGTTCATTTCATATTAAAATGAACAAAAAAAACTCCCGTTGATCATAACCATAGGAAACAAATCTATGTAGAACTTCCAAAACCCACAAAATGCAAAAATTAAACTTCTAATTTATGCATTTTTTGTGGAAGGTTGACGTGACAAGCATAATTTGATAAAAGTTGTATAAGGAATGAAATGAATTGTAGGAAATTAAATGGAACACACACATAGAAATATATAAAATATTACAAAAATATGGTGAAAGCCCAACTTATTAATATATGAAATAGTAGAATGTTATAGAACACAAACTGGCTAGAATGGTGGCAGATATATCTAAATAGAGAGAGGTGGCATCTATGTTCATTTAAAAAGATATATTACAAGAGGTTGAAAGGATGGGCTTTAACACAAATAAAGAACCCTATATTTCTAAAAACCTAATCCTAGAAGATGAAATGCCAAAATGTTTGCAAGCCCCGAGGTGATTTGTTGGTACCTTGACTTCTCGAGGGCACAATGTTTGCATACAATATACATTTGGGGTGAAAAATAGCTTGCTGGAAAGAACTATTTAAGGAATAAAACATTTTTCTAGAGCTAGGGTATGTACTAGCAGCCTTGGCCCAATGAATTTCCAAAAAACCATCGTTGAGGACCTCAAAATAGCCTCAAAATTTTGGAACCTAGAAATCATTAAAAACTACCAATATGATAAAGAATCATTGAGATAGTGGACGAGGTGCGTGGCCACCAATATCCACCTAGATCAATCCTACCCCCTTATGAATTAATGGTATTTGTTGCATTAAGTAAGCTCATCCGATGGGGAAACTTCTATTGAATTTGGCTCTTGGTGGAGAAGCTTCCTTACTTTTAGAACCTAATAGAGTTTTATATTTTGATATCCTTGTGAGCCACTTCCCTTGGTGAAGAATTTTCCCTACTTTGACAACTTGATAGAGTTGTATGTGTTGCTGGAATGTATCCTTTGCCTTGGTGTCCAATATTTTATCCACTGTATCATGTTCAAGAAATCAAGATTGATTTCAATGGGGGAAAATTGCTTGGCTTCCTATGAGGTGTCCAAAAGAGGCAAAAAATATGGTCATAGGAGTTCCACATAAAATTCTTGGTGCAAAATAAGGAAAGGGGGAATACTTAATTCAAAATAATTTTCACCCACATCCTTTGTGATTGTGTAATGCTCATACTAGAGTGGTTTGAGCTTCCTATGGGGGCATATGAGGTGCTCATTCTACAAATGTAACCACACATTATCACTAACTTGATATTTATGTGGAATGTTATGTTGGTCATTGTGAAGTAGGAAAGTGTTCCCTCTGCGGACAAAGGCAACCCCTCTAGCCCTAGACTGGGTCTAGTCACAACAAAACAAAACAACAATTGATTTCCTTAAACAATCATCGTTGGAGGCCTACCTCAAAACTAATTCTTGGTGAAGCTTTTGTTGCATTGCTCCAGCTTCCGTTTCTTTCTCCTTAATGAGTAATTGACCTGAAACACCACAAGAAAACAATGAAGCATGTAACTGAGAACAACAATGATCTATTTACTTATAAAGTCAAGGAATCATAAGCTATCAAGTAAATTATACACAAGATATAGGAAATCGTTATTGATTGTATTAAAATAAATCAAGGGAAAAGCTTACAACCAAGCCTTTACATCACAAGCCTCTTCAGAGGGTCCGTCAGTATGTTCCTTCAAGCATTCACTCTCAAGAATGGGTCTCCCAAATGGATAATATCTCTCTCTCATTCACAAACTCTAATGCAAGGTTAAGGCACTCCACAACCTCTTACCAAATTATCAACAATTCCACACTTGTCAAACTCAAACCAAAGCTATCTAATCTGCTTCAATACAACTAGCAACCAGAAACTAGGAACTAGCCCATCATAGCAATGGTGAGTGCTATTATAGGAGGAGGATCCTCCATGAAATGAGGGAGATGGAATTTATCCTCAAGGTAGGTTTCATAAAAGGTAGAACTACCATCCCAGAGGAGGAAATGTGAACCAATCTAACCCAACAACTAGCTCTAGAATCACCCAGAAGGCCGACTGTTTGAACTAATTTGCCTAATCTAGATCATCGCAGGTCATGAACTAGGGCTTAGTGACAACATCACAAGGGAGCAATGAGTTTGGACCAATCGCTGCAATAAGCATTTGGAAGACTTGTGTCAAGCCCTAAAATTTGACTGTCGCAGAAAATATGTGCACCTGCGATGATGTCGCAACGATACAGTTCATGATATGGAACCATCGTATATTTTAAGGGTTTACTAGCGATGATATAGAAACTTAGGTAAACAGGGTCAATCTTCAGCGTTAGAGAGCCCTTGCTTAATCTTCTTGCATGAGTGGGAAGATATGGAGATGTTTATCTGATGTATGACACAGCGGAGGGACTACGATGAGCTCAGTGACAAATTACTATGTAACAGTCATGTCATTATTTGTAATTGGAATTGGCTTTTTGTAGGATATCATGGACCTATTATTAGAGGTGTTGGATCTATTCAAAAAAATTGGCTACCTTCTCTTACTTGGGTTGTGCAAGGGAGGACTCTATCATTAAGGATGAAATGGGCATAACACATAAATTGTCGCTAATGGTTGGAACCCCAAGCACACCTGAAAAGGAATGTGGCCAATAGAGCTATGAGGGGCTTTGTTATAGCTATGCTAAACATATGAAAGGATTTTTTCCCATGTATGTTATTCTTGGAGCTGTACATGTACAAGATATCCATAATCATCATGTTGACCACATTTGTTTGTGCATATGATTGGGGATGAAAGTGGATTCATCTGGTCAACTTGGTATCTATTGACACACCTACCTACATAACACACAAATCATTGCGAACTTTAACGCTCCCTAAAAGAACATAAATATGAATCAAAACAAAATAATAAAACTGAATTTAATAGTAGATGGGGCCCTTTCTCCATGGGTGCTATAAGGTGATCATTATGCTTTAAGTTATTTTTTATGAGAAAGAATGCATGCATTGGTTTGTTATCAAATCTGAAATAACTCACATTTCAGTTTATCTCATGCCACTTTCATTAAAAAGGTGAACTATGACCCTTCATGTTTTTGGTCCATGATTACTTATGTCTTCAAGTCTCCAATTGAAAGACATGATTCATTTCAAAGATTTTTTATTAAAGTGGTCAATTAAGTTTTGCTTGTATACATCTATAATGTGGCCGATATATGAAAGTTCTTGAAAGTTGGAAAGAAAAATATAGAAATTTTGGGCAATAATCTACCCAAACTCCAAGTTTCATTATACTATCAAACTCAAGCCTAAACTTGACCATTGATTTAGAACAAACACCACCTATAGCGACCCACATCTCATTGTTTCAATGTGTTTATTGAAAGCATACATAACAGATATCTTCCCAATTTAATAACCACAAATTACATGTGGTATTTCATAACCACACATTACATTTTTATTTGTTTGAGTTTGCATCATAAATACAGTGTAAGATAATTCTTTCTAAACTTTGTTTCACCCTATTCACTTCAAACTATATAGTCAACTTTTGTTTGGCCATAGTAATTTGTTTCCTTGTAAAAAAATTTCCTACATTGACTATTTGGAAATGTAGCTATTCAATTCAACATAGTTGGCCTTTACCCCTCACAAATGATTTTTTTTAAAAAGGTTATTAAAAAAAAATCCTTTTATTCAATGGATTTTTACTTAAAATAATTAAAACACATGGCATTCACTCTATCATATAAAATCACATCCCCCCTTACTTCTAATCAGATTCAATCTAAACCATTATTAATCTATGGCCCCACAAAAATGTCGAGCGATGTTTATGCACCCATTTGCTAAATTTCATGTTGTGATAGCAGATAAAACTAAGTATAAAATCATCATCATTTAAAGTATCATTCATATATTTGTATATAAAACCGATGCATCACCTATAAGATGCTCAAGTACCTTTTATTTATGTGAAGTGTGAAAGAAAAATTATTATAACACTACATTTTCTTGAACAATATATATGAAACAATTCATTTTAGTATTCCAAATGACTAATCTCCAATTATTATAAAAGCATTTTGTGATATCACATGTTATGTCTTAAAACAATTTGTTTTTGTGGCGTTAAAGAGCTTCTTTCCCTTCTCTTTTCATTTTCCCATGAATGTTTTTATCATGTATCTAGCATCTAAAAAACCATGATTCTAAAATCTGAAAGCATTTACAAAAACATGAATCTAAAAACTGAAATACTTTGCAAGCGCATGCACTTACATGATAAATATTATTTTACATGTAGATTTTGTGGCAACACATCATGAGATTTCATAGTAGGGAATCTCAACTCTGAAGACTTGAACCATTTGACTCTTGCACCCTAGTATTATAGAGATACCCCCACAACAACCTTTACCTCAACAACAGCCACCACAATATGAAAGATGGGAC